>JAQGBJ010000413.1:0-42621 GCA_034698345.1 Sphaeridia pumilis | reverse complement strand
GTTAAAACTTCCAAGATCTGCGTATCAAACAAAAGACGGACAAAATTTCATTACGTCAGGTGCTTGTACAACGTTACTTGTCATTTCACAGACTCAACATCGGCTTAATGTGCTTCTAGATGTTTGTCATAAAGATTCTCGAAAGTGCGGTTTACCACGATACAAAATTAAAATTTTAAACTGAGAACAAGACGAATTTGATACTTACCAGAAAAAAAACTCGAAAATGTCGAAGCGAACTGCAGGGCAAGAACACAAGATCAGGAAACCTCGGAATCAGTCGAGTCCGGTGTCACCAGAAAGGTCTTCAAACAGCTTTCAAGCCTGTCAAATTTACGGTAGTACGATAGCTTGAGAATCGAAACACCAACACATACAAGCAAATTCACTTCATATGAAACCCGTCATATATAAATTTGAAAATTTGTAATGTAGTAGCGCTACTGAAAGAGCACACCTTCATATTCCAACTACAGCTTAATCTGAGACCTTTCTTTTGGCCGAGTCGCGCCTTTTTCCCAATTAGCAAATCGACCAAGAATTTGCAAAACTGTAGCTTCTGAATCCCAACCGCAAATATATATTCCAAATTTATCAAAATTAGACTAGCAATCAAACCAGGTATTCTCCTTTGGATTTCGAGTAGCATGTAACTGATAAAGCTGGAGCGAGAAATCGGCACCTGTGACGCTGCAAGTCTCTGGTGTGCAAGTTCCCAATTCATAGCCAATTCTATAATTATTGAATGAGTGTCCATTGTCCACACAAAGCAAAATCATGATCTTGACGAATGCTGTTGTTCAGTTATGAAAAGTTGCAAAATCATTTGGTGCATTTTCATTCGAGCCATAATTACAACTTTGAGATCCAATAAAGCCATCAATCACTGCTTGCCCAAGTAATGCACCTCGCAACTCCTATTATATAACTTGAAATTGCATCTAAAAAATCTGCAATTTTCTTTTTCATCATGCGGCATAAAGCCAGCCACCTTCGTGCAGATGAATTAATTTTGATCCTGTCGTCTCCACCACCTTTGACAATTAGACAAGCCGACGTTATAAGCTGCAAAGCCGATTGATTGCACTTCAGAGACATCAAGTCACACTCGCAACAGGTGCTCACAATCCGAATTTTTCATCTTATGCAGATCAACGCACATGCGTCATGGAAGACGTTCACTTCCAAAGCTTTCACCGACCTGTCATCTCCAGACCAGACTTCAATTCGAAATTGACAAGCTTACGGCAGCACTCGTGAATTACACATTCAGCATCCACAATGTCTACGAAGAATTTGGGTTACTCTCCCGCTTTTGGAAAAATCCTGCCAAACTTTAATTAGCCAAAAATATACTTTTCGGCGTATTCCGCCCTCAAACTCGAAAAACATGACGTCAGAGCTGGAGAAATCTTTAGTTGACATGACAGCTTCCCGTTTCAAGTGTCACATCTTCATAAGCATTGCTAATTACGGCATTAAGCAGTAGCACATGGATCTAACAAGAAAATAACAATAACGTGGCATGCATAATAGCTCATTATCCAACAACTCCGAAAAGTCAAGTACTTTTCGTTTGTACTTCTTCAAACAACCTATTTCTATTCCAATCGTAAACCATAAGCGTCATGTTAGCATAATTGAATCCCAGAATTTACAACCAACATTGGTTTTGCTTGTACCTAACAATCATGAATTTACACAATTACATAATTGATAGAGCAGCGTCGTCTGCAGTCTGCAGATTCATACTGGAGAATTTTTTCACGCGCTTGGTGCAACGTTTTTTCAGCATCTGTGACAGAACGAGATGATGATGACAAGGTAAATTATATTTTTAGAATAATGCAGTCTGTCTACTACTGCTGCTATTACATGTACGAGACGAACGTGTCTGTACAAATAGATTAAATGCTGGAGTCATATTTGTGCTGCTGGCATTGCCAATGTTCCATTATTCGCCAGCGTTTTTGCTACTGCCGCATACAACGCTCGGACGCTTTTGTCAGCCTTGCGAATATAATATGCTTAAGCATGGAAAGGTGTACACAAAATAAACGACAGTAAAGTCCAATGGAAAATATAAATATTTTACAGAGGCTGGCAATAAATTGTGATTATGATGAGCACATTATAAAAAGCTGTCATGGTCGTTGATTGCTCCATGGATGATTATCGGTTTTTTGATATCGTTTTGATTATCGAAAAATTTTGTAAGCTATTCAAGCGTTGGAAATAAACTGTCTGCACTTTGTCAAGAAATGGCCAAGCGGGTTTAGCATATTGTCAATAGTCGTCTCAGTTTTTTTTTCATAACAATTTTCATCTCAAGCCCAAGGACCGACTAGAATTTTTTTAACCACCCATTAATTTTTATACCCGCATCGAATCTGTAAGCGTGTCAATTCAAGACATTTCTCTCTGGAATGCAATTATCTGCCATTTTATCCGTACCTCTTCTGTCACTTCAACCCCTTGGAAAATTAAAATTGCATATCAGAAAGTGTGACCCAGGTTTAAGCGACTCACTTTTTTACTCTCTTGATATTAATTTCAACTTGCAGCGAACTTCCAAATGTCAAGG
The DNA here is from genome assembly GCA_034698345.1 of Sphaeridia pumilis. Lineage (NCBI taxonomy): Eukaryota > Metazoa > Arthropoda > Collembola > Symphypleona > Sminthurididae > Sphaeridia > Sphaeridia pumilis. The sequence goes on along the minus strand of JAQGBJ010000413.1, from coordinate 40,037 downwards.
TGTCCCTTGCAAGTCATCAGATTTTTTGCCGACTGTCACCGTTGTTTAATCGACTCACAACGGTCATCATTAAATTCTCAGTTTCTAACTACACCAAAAAAATCTATCGGAAACGCGACCGCCGTACAAGCTGCTGTTTCTTAACTTGTTTCACCCCAAGAAATAATATTTGGTACAGCATACACTTGTCATTGCCTAGTTTGCATTTTGCATGAAAGAAACGGCAAACGAGATACCGGTAAGCTTCTAATCTTGAACATAAAGTATACGTCATCCCTCCTACACGGAATATTTTTCTAGTAAGCTTGCAGACAGGTTACAAGTAGCGTGTCTACCGGCACCCCATTAAATCATATTGCAAAAGACCAACTTGCATACAGATAACAAAGTAAGAATAGAATCCAACAAAGTTTTTTCGCCACTATCTACTACTTACTACTATAGACGGTTGCACAATCATCATTGGAGCGGCATTCGATGACGAGCAAATGAATATTGAGAGCATGCATTGGTGAAAATGTGATATATAGTATAAATGCACACGTTATAACTAACGAGTCGGAACTATTCGATGAAAATCGGTGGCAGACTCGGCTACGTACGTAAACATTTCTTGAGAAGATGATGCCCGCCGATATGTATAAGGAAACGGGCCTCTCGTAATAAATTTGCTCGTACCCGGCACTAATTCCCGGTTCGGTTCCTTGTACACAATGTATACTCTTCCAGCTGGAACATGCCAGCAGTTTGGACAGATTTCCAAATCTTTCTCTGCAAAGTAACTCGTCTCTCTCTCTCTCCCTGCTAAAACCGGTTCAAGCCAAAATATATATACCTTTCTCGCCAAGCTGGCGGAGAAACTCCCAGTGCTCACATTTTATCCGAAAAAGGAACTGCAACTGGGAAAGGTAGGGGGCGGTATACGACGGAATCCTGTGTACGTAGCCGTACTCGGATACCATGTAGTCTGAAGGGATATATATTCAAGTTGCGATTCTCTCCCGTCGAAATATTACGTGAGAGTTGGAAAGAAAGCGCAGGCTTCCATCGGCTGGAAATAGTTGTGAACACGTGTGTGCATAGAAATATATGTAAGTATTCGCAGTTGATAGTCGTCGTTGGTCCAAAGTGGAGCTCTCTTCTCTTGGTCCGCAGTCGTCTTTGCCATTACGATTACAGCACAGTCTTTTTGCAAAGCAGGTATCGCCAACATAGCCACTTTATATAGTGGAACATAGTTTCTCCTCGGCAATCCTTCCCTCCTTCTTCTTCCTACCAAAGTTCCGCCGACCCAACTACATTTTGCAAACTTGTATACCACAGAAGCATACATGTTTCTCGCTAACTACTTCTACTGCCCCTAGAAGCAATAGTAGCAGCCGTCGTCCCGGTGCTACGACTATTAAAGCCCTTATTGCCTCCTTTTCACTTGCCTTCCTTCCTTGTTCCAGCGAGTCAGAAGTGTCTCGTTCCGGCTCTCGTACCGGACAAACTTGCCTCAATCTGTCAATTAAAATGTGATATCCACCAAGGCATTTAACTAAAACCCGACCCTTTCAAGGCAAAAATACATATACAAACAAACACATACACATACACAAAACTTTCTCTACTTGTCCTTCCAGCATGGAAAGTCATTTTTGTTCAAGCAGTAGCAGTGGTAATGGTGGTGCCGTTCGCGAATTCCAGTAAAAGTAAAAAGCCAAAAAACAAACAAGAGTGTATTTGGACATTACTGCTTTTCGCCAAAATCACAAATTTGTCAACCTTCATCGGCACGTACATATAGACAACGTTCGCTAAAAATTCGGACATTGTACCTTTAGTGATTGTGCAAACAGGGTTTGTACACTAACTACAACAAAAAATTAAAAATTGTGACAGTGCTTCAGTGGGAAGACATCGCCATTTTGCGTTGCTGTTCCACCCTTTCTTGATCTTGGAATAACAATATAAATATGGATCGACCGGGAGCCGACGAAGAGGCTCCGAAGGATCCGGGTGCCCATCACACTACTCAATCTTTCTCTGAGAAAGATTTTGAAGGTGAGTTTACATTTCTTTTGGATTTCTTCCTTGTAAAATTGAGGTAAAGACGAGTGTATTTTAGCACCTGCCAAACTTGCAGGAATCAAAGATAGTTTTTATCACATTGTCATTATATAAACAAAAACAAGAGTCACTGTCTGCCTTGGATGAATGTCAAAAGGCAGCAGACTTCCGCATGTCCCCAAACACGTTGGTGGTGTGCAAAGTCTGCAAGCTTAATAGTCACCCGTTCAAAAATACACTAATGGCAATTTTGGCACGGTGCTAATGCTTGCACCGAATCTAAAATATTTACCCGTTACCCGACATCCGGCAGCTTTTGAGTTTCTCATCAAGAGTCATTACAGGATCTAATAAAACAAGAGAGATGCAGTTTTCACACATGTCATTTTAGTCATGGCACCGAAATAACACACGTCTCAATATACAATTTGCCATTCAGAGAATTTAAACAAGCGACTAGCTGACCTCTAGCCGATGATCAAATGACACGATGCGACGAATCTTGTAACTTGAGCCAGGTTTCTTCCAGTTCATTCAATCAGTGAGCCATAACAAATTTTATTGTTAAGGTGTGGATGAGGTTATCCGAGGTTATGTAACTGCCAGTGGCACAACAAATTTATTATTCTGGAGGGACAAATGTTAAAATTCTCCCTTCTCTCCATCCTCCTGCAACAACTTAATATTCGTGGGACTGTAAAAAATTGATAATGCATCAGATGCATGTACTGCGGGAATTTCAGCTGAAATGTATCCACGTAAAACCCGCTCAAGTGTGAATTTGAACAGAACAAGAGGACGCAATGACAATAGCAAAAGAAGGCACAAAAGATGGAGGCAAAGAGCTTATTGTTCCGGTGGTCTGGTCTATCGACTCGGGTAGTTTTTTGAAGCCAGTGCCCCCAGTTGCCTCGTTTTAAATTTTATAGTTTGCCATTAGTTTCGAGAGGTGTATATTTTTGTGTACGTATAATTTGTGCCTTGCCACGACCGTTTCCAACTTATGGATAAGCGTGTATATGGACTCTACTTCATTTTGTATTTACACAAAACAGAATGGCGATAAGGTGTCGTTTGTGACTGTTCATTCATCCACTCGAATGTCAGAGTGGTTAAATAAGTATATGAGTTAGTGTGCGAAAATTGCGAGGTTGTTGTAAACTCTTATTTTTATGTCCTTTTCTTCTTCTTCTTTTTTCAAGGACACCGAGCACATACGGTTTACGTGGGAGTTCATGTTCCTGGCTCAGGAGGAAACGGCAGCGGCGGACACCGCAGACGCTCCCATCATCGTCGACATCGGCATCATAATAAACCTGGCAGCAAGGATGACAAAGACGAAGAACGACCACGTAAGTAGCAAATTTTATTAACATTTTCATTTCCAGTTTTATCATTTCCTCTGCCACCGGTAACCATAAAGAATGAGAGGAAATTATGAATGAAAATGCTGTATCAACGATGACGGAACAAAACATGTATGCTGAAGTACGACCAACTTTCACTCATCTGTCAGAAGATACATAGCCTTGGGGATTACGACCGACACCGAAGGTGTGAAAAAGGCTGTCAGAAAGCTCATCATCATCATCCTGATTCAGGATCCAGATTGATTGGAAATGAATTCAGATTGATTGCAAATTTTCATTGACAATTGTCCCTAATTTGGCTCGTGTCATGGGATTATGCCATCGAAAAAACATTTGATAAACCCAATCGATTATTTGATATTGCCAGATTAGCAAAACTTGATGCAAACAGCTTCACTTATGCATTTACCGGAAAGCTAAATCTACGGATTATCTCAAAGTCATTACTTATCAACCAGTTATATCTTTCTTATTTTCCCAACTGCCTTTTATAACTTCTCAATTTTGCAAAAATAATATCTAGCCCCTTATCATGCAATTTAAAGATGTCCCATATTTTAATACATCCCTGATGTTCATCTGACTGAGTCAGTCAGTCAGTCAGTCATGGTTACCTGCGTCTAGCATTAATAGTTAAGGAGCAATTAAAATGTCCGTCCGTCAGTTTATTAGCTGCCCAAGCCATTACATCCGTGTAAAAAATATTTGATAGTAAAAAAGTCTAACCTGTAGTGAAGATTTGTGCTTGAAAATAATGACAAAAGTTTTTTTATCATCAGCTATCGAACCGGTTTACGGTAGTTTAACGGATTTGACAATTCGCAATTATTGTCTGATAATAATGGAAAGATAACGGAACCTTGGCGTAAAATAGTGATCACGTTCAGAATGCGGTGCACAAAGTGTGTGTGTAGTAAGTGCTATTTATAACACACTTGGGTTAATGTTTTGTTTGCCCTCTGTGCAAACATTGTTGCTCAAACGAGACGCAGAGCAATTCCAGCCAGAAAGAGCACATTCGATTTCGCATAATAGCTATAAATAGTGCAATCAGTTGTTGGTTGGATTATTTCGACTCGTATACAAATTATCCGGAAATTAAGGGCGCCCGACGGGCATTTTATGGCATATTCTCTCCACGTTTTTTAGATAAACTAAATTATATGGGGAAAAGTAGAGCAGCCGAACCAGAAGGCACTACCATATACTTGTACGTGCTGTAGGTCAAAGTCTAATTGCTCCAGCTTATAAATTTTGTTGGATGAAACACATACATTGTTAGAGTGTCAGGTGTGTGAGACAAGTGGAACGAGCTGTGTGGCGAGAAAAATTCGCAATATGTCAGCGTTGCAAACAACAGAAGCTGAGGAAGAAGGAGAAGGATACAATTTTGGTAGACACTTTAATATGCATTTCTCAAGATGGAAACTCGTTAATGGAACAACTTTTGTGGAAAGGTGGAGAGAGTAATTAATGAAAATTTTCTCTTGTTTCTTTCTCCAGTTACTCCTCCCTCTCAGCGGGTCCAGTTTATCCTTGGTGAAGATGCTGACGCAGAAGGAAACCATGAATCCCATCCGCTCTTTTCAGAAATGGAAGAACTCGTCCAGCAAGGAGATGAAATGGAATGGAAGGAAACTGCCAGGTAAACTTTTTTTTATATACTTTTATACAAGTCTAGTCGATTTACGACGGTAGACTTACAGCAGCATACGTATTTACACTGCTTGTGTATAGAATCAAAAATAGTTATTTTTTGCGTTTGCTCGCACCCTGAAATGGCCAAATCAAATGTCCCCTGCCCTTACGTATATCCTAAATGTTACGTATGGAATTTTTGGTGCCATCTCGTTTCCCTGCATATTACCGTCGTCAAGTGTACGTATCTTCTCCAGGAAACTGTCCTCGCCCTAAAGTACCACACAAAAAGACTGTCAGTTTAATGGCACCACCAGCACTTTAGATTAATTTGTGTGAATATCCAAGCGTGGTTACCGATAAAAGCCGTGTATAACTCGATTCCAGCTTGTGCCCACGCACAGGTAGACTTGTTAGGTTTTATACATGTGAACCGAGGCATATGTGAATTACCGTTAAGAGCAAAAACATTTGCTTCAAGCTAAGCGAAGCGATCGGATGCTGTCGAGGTCAATTTGCGGTATTTCGCCGATTATGAGCCAGAAACCATAGTAGGTGGCATATGAACATGTAGCTAATGCCAATGCTCCGTCCTAGCGGTTGAAACCGTATACTATAATGGAAACTTGAGAAAAACATGGCCGTAAACATTTTCTTTTTTAGTGTCCAGTCTAACAGGAGCCGAAAGTGTTACGAGTCACGATGAGTCGATATGGCTTAATTTAGAGTGGATTAGATCATTCCGTTTCCACCATTTGATACAATTGCCGTTTCCAGATGGGTCAAGTTCGAAGAAGACGTCGAAGAGGGCGGGAACCGATGGTCAAAGCCTCATGTCGCTACGCTGTCTTTACATTCGCTGTTTGAACTGCGAAGCTTGCTGCTGAACAACATTGTGATGCTGGACATGGAGGCTCAAAGCCTGGATCAAATCGCGGATTTAGTGCTCGACAACATGATTAATTCCGGTCACTTACCTGAATCGAGCAAAGATAAAGTTCGTGACGCTTTGTTACGAAAACACAGGCATTTGCACGAAAAGAAGAAGGAGTCCAGCTCCTCGTCCTCCAACATGTCCAGGCTACCAATCATAAGGTCCCTCGCCGAAATCGGAAAAAATCATTCCTCAAGTAAAAGTAAGTTTCCTCATTCGGGTCATAATCTTTTATCTTTTGCGATAGCATATGGGCAGCAAGCAAAATACAATTTTTGCAAACCAAAACACGATACGGTCAGATCGACCCTATAAATTGCATGCTCTAAATTGTAAATGGAAAATATTCTGTCTGTACAATAAGCACTGTGGGTTAAATTGGGCAACTGAAAAAAAGGTAAAAATATGTGTCGGCTTTCAGATACTTCTAGTTTTTTTGGACTCAAGAGTCAGCAGTTACAAAGAACTAGAAAAATATCGACGAAGTGTAATTTGCCATTTTTGTTTGATTTGTTGTTTACGTGAGCTTCTGTTAGAAGAAGGGAAGCGTGACGTTTGATGTCTTTTAATTTTTAGTTGAAGAGGATAGTTTGTCCGTGAACGAAGCTTCCGGAATCACTTTATCTTCTTCTCCAAAATCTGTTGGTCGATTTCTTTCTGTACCTGGTAAATTGTATTTTCTTTCACTATGTTTTCATGTGTGTTTCATCCCCATAGACGCCGAGTGTGAGTTCCTATTGTTTTGACCCTTTTGTGTGTCAATCTTCCTACATGTAGTAGCAAATAGCATGACAATTTAGAGGCCGTGAGTAGTGGTGTGGTGTGTGACTTTAGTATATACATTCCGGTCAGCTCAACATTCCTTCTTATTCACAAGCAAGGAGAAATTCCCACGACTAGCTATGTATGCATCGGCCGAAACGCTCTACGGTCTTTTTGTTGACTTGACTCCCGTTGAATAATGTGTGAACGCCGGACAAGTCGAGGTTTTGGAGAATCCATGTGAGTGCAACTTTCTCAAGGATTCTGCAAAGGGAAACAGTAGGAGGACCCGAATAACTTTCTCTTCGTGGGCATCCTTGTCCTCTGCCAATGTCGCCTTTCACCAAGGAAAAACAGCATGTGCCTTTCCCACAAACCATGCCAACCTACAAAATAGCTATTCTTCCGTATACCGTTTGAAGATTTCCTCGGAGCAATTTGTGAAAGCGTCATCTCTCAACTCTGCACCCACTGGAATTTTTTCTAATGTCTTTTTCAACTATATATTCTCCAATCTCACATTCATTCAAATCTTTCCATTCATAAATGGGTCATAAAAACTGGAGACGTCAGCGAAAGATGGATCATCTCCGTGTAATCCAATCGGAATGTGCATGCTCGATTCACGTTCAACCTATATACCAGATGAGTGTGGCCTTTAGACTTATAGCTGATGCACTGATTATAGACGTGTAATTAACAAGCCGGTGTTGGGATGTATCAGCAGATTTTTAGATTTATAGAAAATATAAACAAATTAATTGGTTGAGTCAAACAACAGTATGACGTGACAATTAACGCTTCAGATTTAGTGACCGGGCAGTAGTTCACAAACAATGTCCCAGTCTCGACTACCAACTTTGAAGTTTACTGACTTGATTGATGCTTTCGCTTTCCAGGTGCGTCAAATGTACCTCAGGTGGAATCGCAAGGCCAAGACATGGACCGCAGTCCATCTGGCGGATCTATCGGGCGAAACACGAGTGGTTCGAATTTGGCTGGTGATAATGGAGATTCCCACAAGGTGAGTTTGAAGCCACACAATTGTTGTCAAAACATGTATCGAAGCTGGGACTTTAATCAACTTTTGGATATGCAGGGAAATACGCAGTTTATGCGGAAGATACCCCCGGGCGCAGAGGCGTCAAATATTCTCGTTGGAGAAGTGGAGTTTTTGGAAAAACCACTCTCAGCCTTTGTTCGCCTTTCGCAAGCGGTCGTTTTGGGCGACTTGACTGAAGTTCCAGTACCGACCCGTTTTGTATTTGTCTTGTTGGGGCCTATGGGAGGTATTAGCCGATACCACGAAGTAGGTCGAGCGATGGCCACTCTCATGTCTGACGAAGTGTTCCACGATGTCGCCTACAAGGCCAAAAATCGTGGTCACTTACTTGCTGGTGTCGACGAATTCTTGGATGCCGTCACCGTACTTCCTCCAGGGGAATGGGATCCCAGTATACGTATTGAGCCGCCGGCAGCTATTCCATCCCAGGTACATAAATTCGGCATATAGATTGCTTGGACAATTTCTGTGTTCAACTTGAACGTCATTTGTTCTTTTGCATGTTTGTGACAGGATCCGAGAAAAAGGCCCGAACAACTCAACGAAGTCGATGAGGAACAAGATGAAGAAAAGTTGCGAGAAGAGTCCGGATTGACACGGACTGGTCGCCTTTTTGGCGGTTTGATTAATGACATCAAGCGAAAAACCCCATGGTAAGTGAAATGTGGTCAAAGTTATTTGATGCAGGCAGGAACTTTGCCGATAGATGTCCTTGGTACAACAATACATTTTTTGCAGGTACTGGTCGGATTTCAAGGACGCTTTATCTATACAGTGCTTTGCTAGTTATATTTTCCTGTACTTTGCCTGTTTGACACCAATTATTACGTTTGGAGGACTTCTGGGTAAGGCGACAAGGCAGAAGATGGCTGCCATCGAGTCTCTTGTTTCCGGTTTCGTGTGCGGCTTAGGATACGGATTCTTTTCCGGACAACCACTCACTATTCTCGGCTCTACCGGCCCTGTATTAGTGTTTGAAACGATTCTAGTGGAACTTTGCGAGTAATTACCCTTTGCCTCCCTGCCTCTTCCGAAATACAAAATACACTTGTAACATGAACTTCAATCGAAATTTTTCAGACGCCAAGGATATGACTATCTGCAAGTACGCCTGTGGGTAGGCATTTGGATTGGAATAATTCTCATGATCCTCGTGGCCCTTGATGCTAGCGCCTTCGTGTGCTACATTACGAGGTTCACCGAAGAAAACTTTGCAACCCTTATTGCATTCATTTTCATGGTTGAAGTAGGTCCCATTAATTGTGTATGTCTTTTGTATCATGTTCAAATTAAAATTAATTGCGTCATTAACAGGCCGTGAAAAACGTAATGGAGATCCGAAAAACATACCCGATCAATCCTCATGCTGAAACTCTATACGGCTCGAGCTGCCATTGCGAAATCAATGGCACAAGGTTACAAAATGACACGGCTACTTTCAGTGATTGCGAGAACCTGGTTAGTTCTAAATGAATTGAAAATTTTATTACATTATTTAAGCAAACAGAATTATTATTTAACTTTAATGTTTGAACCCGAATAGTACAAAGGAAAATTGATGGGCGAAGGCTGCGGCTACTACCCAGACGTATTTCTGATGTCGGTTCTCTTGTTCTTTGGAACCTTCCTGATTTCCATCACGCTCAAAGACTTCAGGAATTCTTCATTCTTTCCAGCGAAGGTGAATAGAAGCGTTTTTGCTACTAATATCAACTAATAAACTTATTGCGAAATTCAATCAATTTATTATGTTTCCAGGTTCGCCAAGTCATTAGTGACTTTGCTGTCATCATCGCCATTGTTTCCATGTCGGTAGCCGATATGGTCGTGGGCCTGAGGACACCCAAACTTCAAGTACCTGAATCATTTCAGCCTACTTTGCATGAAGAGCGGGGCTGGTTGATCTCGCCCTTCGGTGGCACCATTACTGAGCACTGGTACATCCCATTTCTTGCAATCTTGCCTGCTTTCCTTGCAACCATTTTGATTTTCATGGATCAGCAAATCACTGCTGTCATTATCAACCGCAAGGAACATAAACTGAAGGTTTGTAAATTGTTGAATCTTGCCATTGTATGAATTTCGCTTACTGAAATATTTGCTTTTAAAAATCGCAGAAAGGGTGCGGGTACCATCTCGACCTTTTCATTTTGGCGCTGCTGATTGTTCTGTGCTCCTTCATGGGCATTCCATGGTTCGTCGCAGCCACCGTGCTATCCATGAACCACGTCAACTCTTTGAAGATGGAATCAGAATGCGCTGCGCCTGGAGAGAAGCCCCAATTCCTCGGTGTTCGAGAGCAGCGGGCAACGCATATTTTCATTTTCTTATCGATCGGACTTTCCGTTATGATTACGCCGGTGCTGAAGAATATTCCCATGCCAGTGCTTTATGGTGTCTTCCTTTACATGGGCTTCGCTTCCCTCAAGGGCATGCAATTCTTCGACCGAATCCTCATTATGTTCATGCCCACCAAATACCAACCCGACTACATGTTCCTGAGACAGGTACACTTGGCAGAATTTTTTGTTAGAAATTTTTTAATATAATTTTCCCTAACCGCATTCTTAATTCCAGGTACCATTAAAGCGTGTACACATGTTCACGCTAATACAGCTGGCCTGCTTAGCTGGCTTATGGTTGATCAAATCCTTCAAATCCACTTCTATTCTCTTCCCCGTTATGGTAAGCTCTAAGCCCTAACATATTTTGGTTCGAAATTCTGTTCTGACTTTAATTGGCATCATTTCTGCAGTTGGTTGTGATGATCGTGGTGCGAAAACTTCTGGACTACGTGTTCAGCCAGCGTGAGCTCAAAATTCTCGACGACATAATGCCGGAAAATACAAAGCGCAAGGAAGAAGAAGAGCTCCGTATGAAAGACGATGTTGACGATGTCACCCTGACCGGTGTCGAATCCGGAATCGCGATTCCGTTGGCAAACGGAAATGTGATGAAGATTCCCCTGAGCTCGGTTAACATTACTGAAGAAGTTAACAAGACAGGAATCTGGAAACAAGTCAACAATCTGAACGCCAAAGAGTCTCCGAAGAAGGAGTCTCGCTCCAAAAGCTCCTCATCCGGTGAAAGGTAGGGATAAAATATTTCATTTTTTCCAAGTTATAAACCTGCGACTCTTACTCAAGTCCAATATTAATTGTTGCAGGAAAGAGAAAGGTGTTCGGAAACGTGGCCACAAGAAAGACGCCATTAGTGAGGAAGAACGACGAAGACTCTCTGTGATGAACGAAGAAGAAGAAGAAGGCATTTCGATCAGGGTTGATAATCCCACGGTGTGAAATTGTCTAGTTTAAAATAATCCAATTTTACCCAAACACAGTCAGCATCCTCGTCATTGATGCTCATTTTGATTGTTACACAGCAATTAATTATATCTCATCTTGTTCTGCTATTTACTTTGACAGCGGATTTCATTCAGCTAAACACTAACACATTGCTGCAAAGTACCTACGTGAATATAAAAGTACCAGTCTGCTCAGCGCCACAATCAAAAAGCTATTTACTACTATGCATATACATACTTGCAATTGTGTCCAAATCTCTAAAACCAAAGTCGCTTGTCAGGTGGAAAAGTCCTATTTTGAACAAGCGACAGTCTCTTGTCTTCAAAATGTGGAAAACGAGAGATTTTGTTTTGTAGTATTGTTGTAAAGTGAGGGGTTTACACCTGTCCAGACAAAAGTATTAAAGCTACACATTGTACAATTAGAGAGTCCAGTAAATGTTAATTTTACTGAATTCAATATAGTTTGTGTAAGACAACCCACAAAAGGCATAAAAAACGACACATTTTAACCATTTAGCAACCATTGCTGTTGAGTACATGTGTAGATAATATAATGTTAAAGTTGTTCAATGCATGAAAACGTTGAAGACAAATATCTAGACTTGTGTAGCAAATAAGAAATCAACTTATAGAACAATCGGGAAAATTTCAAGTCGCCTCATAACCGCTAATCGAAACGATAAAGTTTTAAATCATGAATTGATGAGTATGTACTGGGGCGTAGAGCCTTTTACAAGACGCCAGCATTTGCCATTTAACACACCAAATTACATAGTAATTTTAATCTATTCGTCTAGTTACTCAAGCGTTTCGTATAGAATTACTAATTATACAATGTTATAGTGTTCATTACTACTTATGCCTTTTTGAGGCTCAATTCCGTTTCGAAATGCCAAGCTTAAGCCGCTTTGCAGTTTAGTTATGTACGGCGATCAGTTTTATTCATTACTTACTTTTGATAGCATAAATTTGATTTCTTTAATTTCTTTTCAATTTTGGACAAGGGTATTCAAAAAACCTGCTGTTTGAAAATTTCAGGACTTTTTTCTCTGGGTTTTACAGTGTATTTTATTTACTCTATTCGTTTTGCTCATCTTAATAATAAAATTCGTTCTTGCCGTAACCTCATTTTGTTCAGCTACAAATATTTGTAAATTATTGTGGTTTCTTCAGATTCATAGGACTGATGCTGTTACCGCTTGGAGAAAGCAAAACAGCAAGATTTTGTTACGGGACGTTGTAGAGCGCTTTGTAACAACGTTGCGACTTTTTAGACTGAAGGACACATTAGATGGTACAAGTTTTTACAAGCGCCACCATTTAACTGTAGGGAAAAGAATGACTGTCGTATAACTTGTAAGACCTATATACTAATTTGTTTTCAGAATTTAAGTGGAGTACGTATCTAACAACACACTAACTTGGCTAATCTTTGCCGATTGCCGGCTAGTAGTATCTGCACTCACTCAATTGAGTAACCGCAACAATTCAAGTAAAAATAGCCATTTGCTATGGGGTATATCTTGTAGTTCAAAGTTGTAGTACTTTATCTATGTTACCGAGCCATCGAGCATCAAAGCTATCGATAGCTGTCGTTTGTTGAAAGTAATCGGTGGTAGACTGTAGAGAGTTACTTCCATCCAATGTTACTTGGTAGACTTACTAACTTATTCGGTGAGAATAGTGGCCTCTCGGCTCATCTCTTGTTGAACATTAATAAAAACCACATAAATTCACCCCGGGTGAATCTTTTTGCTAATATAGCAACTTTTGAGAAAAAGTGAGAAAGTCAGTTAACGTTTACTGATTTCAGACTGAATTTTATTGTCCGCAACTTGCTTCAAATCACATCAGTTAGCTTGTTTTGTATTGTCCGTATGATTTACAATGTCGTGCGTTACCTCATTTTTAAAACCACCTCCACTTAACCGCTTGCAGAAGCATTAGATAATTGCTAGACAAAACCTTCATTATAGTAGAATTCATCAATCAAATCTATAAGAGACTCGTTATAGTCATGTTTCGGTATGTTTCACTACATTTTAAAAATGAGCATTTGACATTTGGGCTAAACCTTTGAAAGCAATAATTATTGTCTACGCAGCGTAGACTACGCTATTTAAAAATTTCCTTACGCTAAAAATAGTCAATTCGCACCTTAAGACCTCCAGTATCTGCTAATACAACTCACAGTATACTCTAAACAGCAATTATAATTGCACCGACTTAATACAGGTAATTTGAATCGACAATATCAAGAAAACATTTGAAGCTTCTAATAGTAACTTTGTAACATGTACGTATGCGTTTGTACTGCTAGACCGACGTCGCTGATTATTGTCATAGTTATCGGTTGTAGCAACTTTGCAAAGTTCAATTTTTGGTAAGCACCAAATTTAGAATACAAGATTAGATTGTCTACAGCTTATGCGCTTCTATGAAAGCTTTTGGCACAACTACACAAGTTCCACGTACTTTTACACAATTAGTGGACACAACACACCTTACAAATAAAATACCGACACCTGTCAACGACTAATAAAACTTTGGTGGTTTGCTTGCACGGTAATAGTAGCATCCTAACCAAAACCGCTTACTACGATTAATGTAGGTCAAGCCAAATAAAATCTTACAGCACCGGGATGCAATCTTTAAAGCTAATTACAAACAAGGAACACAAACACACATTCGACTGGCTGTTTACAGCGAGATTGATTGCCCAGATCAAATTAGCACACAGATCCTGAAACCGGCTTTTGGGCTGCTGAGCGCCTCAAATCTGGCTTGATGAGCAGCGTCATGACGAGGCCTATCACGAGTACTCCAGTAAGCAGTAAATTCGCTCCCATGTCCTTGAGTGAAGTGTAAAAAATGGCTCTCGTAATGGGTGTCAAGATGAGTCCGAAGATTTGTGCTGCGGCATTCAACAAGCCTGACGACGTCCCTTCTGACTCTGGGTACGTAATTTCTGCCGCAAACTCGAATCCGACTGGAAGATAGCCTGTCATGAAGAATCTAGAAATAAACAAAACAAGTCCATTAGGATCCACCGTCTGCTTTGTGTCAGTGAAAAATAAGAAGCGACAAGGACATTTGCTGCCATCTTGACCATTCCAGTCACAATGAAGAGCACTTACCCCAACGAAGCCATCACAATGTACTGGTACGAAATATGGTTTGCGTACGGCAGTGTGAAAGTGTAAGCCAACATTCCGACCATGGAGAGAAAGTAGACGACGGCAGTAGTTTCCCTTTAGAATCACACAAAAGCCATCATAAATACATGTACACCATATCCTCTATTTTCACTTTCATGACGACAAGTCCACACTAAGACCGGAAGTCAAGTGGACTCGATGTACTTGTGGATTATATAACTTACTTGTACTTTTTCGTCTTGTCAAGAATCAAGCCTGAGATTACTGAACCGACCATTCCGCTCAACACGATGCACAACCCAATTCTTCCAACGTCCTCGTCATAGCCCTCTGATGCCTGTGCACAAAAATCTCTTAGTTTCTTTCTTGAAAAAAATCCAAGACATTGTTACGACTTCACACAAGATTGCATCATTAACTTACGGGCCAGTACGTCAGGATAAAGCTACTGAGCAACGTGGAAATTGCATAAAAGACGCCGACGTTCATGCCATAGCTAATCAAGAGCAACCAGTAGCCTTTGTTGCTCAGCAGACGCTTCATCGAACTGATATAACTTTCCTTTTCCTTGGTTTGGAATGCTGCCTGGGCCAGACTTGGTGGAACTGGCGGCTTGTCTTGGAATACTGCAAAACAATTGTATCAAAACAACAAGGCTGTTAGTAGTCATCCGGAAATGAAAAAAAACTATCCAACCATTCCGACTCCAGCATCCACTTCCGCTAACCTACCGAAAAGAGCGATAATAAATATGGCCGACGTGATTATCCCAGTTCCGTAATACATGGTCTGGAAGCCTGCCGTAATTTCCTCCGTCGTTCCGTTCTTTACCAGCATTGTCGGCAGCAAAAATCCAAGGGCTACTCCCAACTGTCAAAACCAAAACATTCCAGTCACGACAATGTCCAAATTACATCAACTTCCGCCATCAATCCCACGTATTTGCTTTCGATACAAAAGGTGCATCATTTCCGTAAATGAGTGCAATTTATCAAAATTACAAATAAAAATATGCACAACATTAGCAGCAACAGCATATCATAATGCCTCCAAAAATCCTTTGTACGTTTATCCATTAAAGCTTGAACTTATATGATGCTGACTGGTAATTATACAAAGGTTTCGAAAATATGCATATAAATGTGTATAATGTCGATTTGACGAATATGAGTGAAGCATGCAATCGAAACAGACAACTTAATCGTTCAGATTAGAAGCATCCGCCATGTGGGTGCAACGTCCATCGTCTATAACCTCAAGTGCTATGATTAAGGTTGCGAACAGGTGTAAAACACATATGAACCCAAAAATAAGCTGTGGATTCAACGCCAAAAGAATACATAGGCTTTGGATAGGCACAGAATACTGTTTGAAGTGCAATCTACCATAAACCCATCGTGAGAATCCATCAACTCTATCATCCGCCCGCATTAGCAAATGTCAGCTTTCCGTGCAGGTGCAGATAGAATTTGGACGCTAGGAGCCTGTCCGTCAATCAATAGTTTCGCCTTCGTTCCCTATAATGCAAGTGCATGTGATTCCAAGATTGTCGTCAATCGACAAAAAGTATAAGTGTATGGGAGGTGATAAGCGAGTGCAGAGTACACATAATTTGATTACAACAGGTGCTGAGGAAAAGTTGAGTATTTCCGTATACCGTCATTGTTCTTCAAGGAAGTGAACAGGACTTGTTGTCCTACTGACGAACAACCAACCTACAGAAGCACGGAATTTCGCATGATGTAGTCCAGCACACGTTATACATAAAAAGAGATAAAATTCTACAAGACGCATTACATTGATTTGATTCTATTAGCGATAATCACACTTTCTGGAACAGAGAAAGCTCTGTTCTCTAAATATGACAAAAACTGCATAAATATCATGTCATTCAATACTTATCTGCAGCGAGACCAATTAATTTTAGTGACTTATGGATTCTGATAAGCCTGTTCTGCCATCAACTTTGTATTCACTTACACTATTCAGTGCCACATGTAGAAGAATCAAGCTTTTACGTCATTTCTACATCAGCGAGTGTATACCACAACATTTCCAGAATGTGAAAGTGAGCAACAACATTTTTATAATTTCCGTCTTCTCTAAGGCCCCAACAACCACAAAGCCCTCCGTCGATATAACTTTAGTATAAATCATGTCTGAAACACACTGCTTACTTGCATTTTCATTAGATTCATTTATGGACAAAAGCCAAAGACTTGTAAAAAAGCACGTACCTGGTTACCAAAAACGCCGATGGAAGTTGCCGTCGATACTTGATCAGGCCCGAACCAAACGGCTGCAAGGAAGGGTGGAATTCCCAAGATGAAAATTTGCGAAACAGCAACCGTCGAGTGCCCAAGGAAAGCCAGCCAAAAGCGGTCCGGAGCAGCCGAAAATACTTTTATAATTGAGCCAAGAGCCGTTCCAAAAGATCCCAACAATACCGCGAACCGAAGACCCTAATGCGGGAAAAAACAAAATAATAATTTTTCATCTCTCTCCTCGCCTAATTTTCTCCAGTTTCCTGTGCTAAATTTACCACGACACAACAAACCATGAAATATTACACACATATTCAGTCGACGATATGAGTTTACGGAATTTGCCACCACAACAACACAACGAGCTCCAAAATACTGTCTCCACAGCCCAAGACAAAAGGCTGGAACATAAAGTAAATCTGTTTCCTCGGATTACCGTTATGCGGCATGTCAGTCAGATTCAGTCATGGAATAAAAATACATTTCTCGGTCTAGTTATTCCCTGCTTAACATTTCCCTTTTTTCTGTCCTCAATATTTCTTCAAGAATGACAGCTCTTTCTGACTATGGTTAACTTTTATATATTGCGGTGACATTCACAGGCCATTACGAGATTTTGTACACAAAAAAAGCTACTTTTCTCGAGTAAACAATTTACAATTTCCAACGATTCACCAGATCAAGCACAAGCAATTGAACTTCTTTAGATCAAAAAATTCTTTGAGTCTAGGATAGCTTTTGCACGGAAATTCGTTCTAAAGATCCTTGTCAGTTTGCTATAAAGCTCGGTTTGATAAAATACTTTTTCTGCAACTGTCTAGTTAAAAATGGCATCCGAAATGAATCTCCTTTCTTGGTTATTCCCCATAATCGGTAGACATGGTTCCATCCGGCTATTATACAACTGACCTCAGTAGTCCGTTAAACCCCAACTTTAGGCCCATCTCTACAACAAGACTACAAGGCCATATTCTAGTTTCCATTCAAATTCATCTATCATTTAGATTATCTCGCTGTCAGTTATGTGTGAAAAGTCCTATGGGGCTAGAAGCGTTAAAAGCGGCAATTTTTCACACTAATTCCCTAGTGAAAGTTACTCTATATAATACGCCAGCTTTCACTAACGTCGAAAAGGGTTTAGAGAGATTTTATTGCTTTTTCTTTCTCTTCCGGTTTCAAATTTCTTTCCTTATCGCACATAGTTAGCGTTTCATTGAAACTTTCTCTTTTCTGTTACATTCTTCCTTTCTTCAAACACGCCGCGTAAAATCAAAGCCGCCGTCGAACATAACATAAACGACTTCACCGCTTCTTTCAATCCACCTTTTAACACGGGAAGTTTGTCGTCAAAGTTTATATATATAAAGTTGATATGTTTATGATTACCTTTTCCTCAAGGAGGTAAGTTGCAGGGAAAATGAGCGGAATGTAGACAAACATGTAGATATAAGACGTCATGTCGACCATTTCTTGCGAGACTCCATAGTATTCCATTACAATGTTTCCGATTATAGAATACTGAATCCACTGGAAGGCGTTCGACATTGAATAGCACACAAATAGTATCAAAACGACCCATCGCTTCCCATACACTTGCGTCTGAATTCGAGCCGGTGTCCCATCGTCTCCAGCTTCCTTTGACAATTCTTTGCTCCTTTCGACGCCCAGTTCCTGAATAAGATGGTCGTCGGCTGAACCCGCTTCGGGTGTCGCAGAACGGGCGCTCTTTGCCGCTTCCGCTTCTTTCTCCCGCATCGCCGCTGATTCTTTCAGATCTCCCGTTTCCGTAGCCATTTTCGCTTTTCAGTTTGCTTCCTCTTTAATAGTCACACATTCAGTTGCACCACCGATTCTCGCCGCACCATTGATGAAAGACTGCCTGGAAATTGAAACAAGGATAAAATACAGAACACAGCCATGCATCGCACAGACCTCTCCTGACTGATCGACCGGCAAACTTTAATAAAGCTTTGCCCATTAAGCAAAACTATCAAAGATATGAGCCATAAATCCTCGGGTTTATATTAGAATGCTTAGTGCATTTTCTTTTTTGCTTACTGGGGCGATTCCTCATAATAGTCACAGTCAGTAGCCAGTCTGTATGATTTGCTATCAGAATCCTAGTGCATTAGCAAGTATTAAGCCTCTTATCATTTGCCACGCAGCATCAGGTAGCTGTGTATCTGTAATTAGCTCGTCTTGCTTTTACGTTCTCGTAAATATATCAATAACTTGAGAATTTTCAATTTAATCAAACATGACACTGTCATTTGAGAGGGAAGGTTCGTATTTTAGCTCGGTGGTTCGTAACGTACATTTATTACTGACAGATCGGTCCTAGTTCAACAAAGCTTCAATTGCGCCCGATTCTTGCCTCAAGAGAAACATGAGCAGGCAGCAATGAATCAACTACTTGAACTGGGTCCAATTAAACTTATTAAAATTACTGCATCGGTCCCACACAAATTGTCACGACTGGTTGCTTGTTTCGTCTTGCTCACAATACAAACACACTCGACTTGCCAGCAATGAGCCTTGGCTACAATTTAGACTCTTGCCAATTGACACGCTTCTTCTCGTCTAATGTCAACTTTTGTGTAATGTGAGCGACTAGACACAGCATGTGCAGGATACTTGTTATTAATAACAACGAGCATCACAAGATTTGCCAACAATTCTTCCCCTCCCTAACCTTACTTGGGTCATGTTCTCGTCTAATAACAACAAAGTCAGTCACAATGATCCTCATGTCGCAGCGCACAGATAACAAGGTTTACATTTCGGTAATAAAACAAGAGTATAAATAAAGCTTCCAAGAACAGATTGTGATAAGCGTTTCTATTTCTAGGAGAGGCTTACAGTTTCGTTCTTTGTTTGGATAGTGGAAAGAAATCTACACTAATTGTAGCCTACGAGAACAGAAGCAAGCTTACGTAACTTGCCCTTTTCTGGAACTTTGTAAGCCTTGATGACAATCAAATCGCAAGTTAATTCAGTTACGTCGTTCAGGCTCACTTTCTCCGATGGGAACAAACTTTTAAAGTTCCAAAGTAGCAATAATTAGCCGATTACTGTATCAGCCAAACACTTTGAGGCATCAGCAGCTTTTTCCCCATGGGAAATCACTGGAACTGAAACTGAACCGTTCTATACCACATGCTGCAAAATCTATAGCCACGGTTTGCTTCATATCAACTTCACACCAAATGAGCACTGAACCATAAACTTTTGTAACACGTATACAAGACTTGTCAGCTAAATGCAATTAAAGCAGTGTCTGCATTTGCTCTTACCCACCTTGCTGCTTGCTTACCTTGCAAAATCTCCATGATAGAAAATTAAAAGAGGATGCACACAAATGCCCTTGTATCCAACTCAAACTCGTTCGGTTACATTTCCACCAAATAAATGCTAAAGGACACGCCACATGAATTTTATAGAATCCTCAACCGTAAAGGCTGTCCCACCCTTTCCTTGTTACCAAATTTTGTACCTCAATTCCAAATCAGTTCGGACAGTGTTGTCTACCTACAACCCAGAATATTTGAACTCGAATAAAATACAGTTGGTAGGGTTTTAAATTAATTATTTTTTTCCTATCCACTATAGCTATCAGTCGAGATCTTGACAAAAACTTTTAATTAAATTTTCATCTACGGTAGGACATTATCAAGCAATCTATAAAATTTAAAAGATTCCCTACATTTTACTCTTTCTTTTGAATTCTCTCTCTCGGTTTCCTACCACAATGGGACTGGAATCTATTCACTTGGATCTGACCTAAAGTAAAAACATCACCAGTTCCTGGTTCGGCCAGTGAAAATTCTTTCTTTCACCAGTTCCAGGTAATCTTGGGCTACATGTAAGCAAATCTTAATATACTACCAAGAGTCAAGCAAACTCCATTCATCAACGCTAATGGAACTGAGACCAAATTCAGCACAAGGACAAATTTGCCAAAAAGACAAGAACCTTTCGCCATGAACCTGTATTTTCAACCACAGTCTGAACTTGTTTCATGTATACAATTAAGCATGCTCTCATGTCACTCAACAGACTGACTGACTCTGAATGAAATGCATCTTGTACGGGAAGAGACGGGAATTTCTAATTTACGAATTAGCCAAAATTAAAGCAATTACGACCTAGACTTGACTTCTCAGCTACAACATGAGACGAATAGCTGCGCTGTCACTCACTCCACGCCACGTGCTAATGAATACAATAAGTGACTCGATCTTGGATCGTAATCATTATCAAGAGGGAAATGAGAGACAACCACAACTGTTTATACGACATCAGATGACGTTGCAGGAGCTAATTTCAGCAAATTCTGGGCAATATTGCCATAACTAGGAATGTTTCTCATGGGTACACACCAGTAATCATTCTTCTAATTATAAACAAACATTGGATAAAAATAGCGCAATTATGCTTACATCCAATGATATGTCGTCTTTCACCACATCTTACCATATAACACTGATATTTGATCATAACAAAAAAACACGATTCTTTGGAAACCTACTCAAAACACGTTACATCGGGGAAAAAAATTACTTGAGACACTTGAGCATTTCTATGACGACAAAAACGACAGATTACGCCAACGTCGTTATAAATTCCAGTAAGTTCAGAAGGTCCAGATTTAATTACAAGACCGCCACGTGAACCGCCCTCGCTGATTCAACAATTCTAATGATAAAATTTTGACAACACCTTTATCTTTGTCGATTATCTGATTTTTTAGCATCAACTTCACAGTCACATGTCCAGTGCATGCTCTCATTTCGCAAAAACAAATTACAGAAGTTTTGATTCTGTCTGACGGCGACATAGCCCTATGTGTTTCCGGTACTGGCTCTCAATTTGATCCAGTAAGATGTTATTTGTGAAACTGAAACATTTATGAATCTTATCGACTTGTCCCCTCTTAATCAAAACATAACCTTGCTTGCAACGCTGAGGCTGACATTGTAATATAAACTGATTGTTCTACACGTACAATCGATGCTTAACGATACACAAGCGATATAATAGTGAACTTTTGCTGACCTTTAATTGTTTGATCCTGCAATTCCAGATGCTTGGGTGAAACCAGTCCAATTATTTCTCCAGCCAGCTCAGGCAACAAGTGATTTCAGCCCTCCAAAAAAAGAACATTTGCTATGACGAACATGCCATCAAAGTATTTCTTGTGTGAGTGAAATAATCCAGATTTGTGCGAAAAACGAAGAATCAATCTATCACAACCAGTCGATGGATCACCGCAATCACAGGTTGTCAGACACTTGCGTGCTTAAGCTTTTACTGAAATTCTCCAGAGATGTGATTGTTGTCCAGGTGCATGGAAAAACCAAGACGAGGGGCGATTCAAGTTGCGGAGCTGTGTATTAGAGCGTTGTTGATTCTTTGGCGGCGGTCCAGAGCCAACTGAATGACATTCGTAATAAACTCCAAACTTGGTTCATCAGAACGTGGTGGCTGACGCTGCCGTTGTCGTCGTTGTCGTCAGCGCAGCAGTTGAGGCGAGAGGATCGCTTCGCCGAAGCTCGCTTGATAATGGTACAAATAATACAACTCTTCCACTTGCATACACACTCAAGCCTTGAATGAACACTGTTGGATTCTTTCTTGCCGTTTTTGAACGGCTTTCCCGTTTTTAGTGGGAAGCTCACTAAAAAGCTTTCTCCGTCCGCGCTCCCGCTTTCACATTACGACCAGCTCAATTCACTGTTATCCGCTTACTTGAATGTTTCCTTTTTCATTTCTTCCTTTTCCGCTAGGCTGCACTTTGCTCAAGCGATGGTCCCTTCCAGGAGCAGCAGCAGCAGCAGCCGAGTTTATTCTAAAGATTATAACATGTATAAACCAGTGAGCAGTGACCAGATTGAATCAAATGTTCTTGTCCTTATTGCAAGCTTCTGTATAAATAACGCATGCACATTTACACAACAACACACGGCTTTCACCACAAACTTTTCCCAGTAAACCTCAACACCAAAAGCTAATTTCAATTTCTCTCCGTATGCAAGCTATAGCAGCCAGCCAGCAGATGATTATTCAATAGACAAACTTATTCTACACGTTCCTTCCTTCCATTCTCATATTAGCTGCTGAAAGCCGGCAATTTGTATGCGCACCAAACGAGTTTTTACTGATCAAGTTGCTGTGAACTGTCGTCTACTTTCTCCTGCCTTCATACAGCCATGCTTTCTTAAGCTACGTCAAGGATACAAAAGTACCAATTTCGGGAACGAGAATCGATATAATCAACTTGAGTCATATGATTATTTTAAGACCACATTTACAAAACTACACCTTAACCTTTCATCTCGCTGCTTTCCCTTTTTTCCTCTCCGACCTGTTCCGAATTTCAACTTGCAAAAATTTACAAGCATTTGGGAAAATTCTACCGTGTCCAGAATAAAATTTGTTTGCTTTGTTAAAACCTATTTAAAAGTGGCCGCTTTGTTCCGATTCAGACAAGGTAAAGCTTGAGAAATGTCAGCAAAAAATGACAGCTCTGCAGTAGACAGTAACAATCAGCAAAAATCCCATTGACTGACTGAGTGAGTCGACATCACACCGAATAATGCAAGGCATAAGTTTTAAGCAAGACATGAATTTCATCGCCATTAAAGTTAGCAAGAATTCTGACAAACAATCATATAGCAGTCATCCAATTAATCAAGACAAAAGAAACAATCAAACTCATTTCAAAAGAACTCCAAGCAATTAGCAAAAACAAATATCACACGTTCCAGTGAAAATTACTTACCTTTTGTCCATGTGGTTCTTACACATGCTTCTTGCCGATAATGAAAACCCTGGTTCAAATTTCGCGGGTGACTCCGAAATCGGGGAGTTATTGTTCCGTGACCCAGAATTTCTTGGGTGATTGTTGGGTAAAGTGCTTTCATCGGCAAGCTTTGTACAAAATTCATCTTTTCACCACTTTGAATGAATTATGCGGCATTTACTTAAGATGTATGGAGATTAACGTTTTCAAAGTGTAGGGATCTCGGTTGAGTCGCATACTTTCAATGGTTCTTTGCATACGAATGTAAACAATAACAAACCCGCCAGCTGAGAACCCACTTTGACGTTTGGAATACTCGAGTTTCACGACATTATGACCGTTTAAATATTAATATACGTAATTACAACTTTTAATTATCGTAAAATGGCGTTTTCTGGTATCAGCTATTTGCGAGGTGTAGCTTGGAGAAGACTTAGTGAGAATATCCGTTGGGTAAGACATAGTCAACAAATTTTTGAAGCAATGTAATATTCTTATCGGGATTTTTAACTGATTGGAGTCTTATGTCGTTAACAGGTAAAAATCTCTCCTGGATCGCTGAGGCAGCCTGTCAATAGTCGTCTGTCCAGGCTGGTCCCCATAGTCCAGGCTGGAAATGGCAGTAAAGGCAACCACAGGGCTTTTAACGTCATCGCTCTGAGTCTTGCCTGGCCAATGACGGTCTCAGCTTGGTCCTTCTCCAAATCTGAACCTGCTATTCCATTACGCAACTCGAAAGATAAAGAACTTTTAAAAGATCTGGAAGCCGCGGATGAAATGTACAAATCGGGTGAAATGTCCCGGAACGAAGAAATACTAAACAAGCTTCTTGTTCATAAGGTGTGCTGGCAGTGGTGATTATATTTTGTATATACTCATGAGTGACAAACGTGATGTTTTACAGGACAAGAACGAACCGGAATTGCAGTGGAGACTCTCTAGAGCCATTTATGAGAAATCTAAGAGTGCGAAGGACAACGAGAAGAAAACGCTAGTCGAATTAGCCTATTCAACGGTCCAAAAAGCGCTCGCTCTGGAGGACAATTGTTTTGGGGCTCACAAGTGGAAGGCCATCATTCTCAATGAATACAGTAGTCTACAAGGGACTAAGGAAAAAATCATGGAATCTTACAACATCAAATTCCATATGGAGGTACAGCGCTAAAGGCTGGCGGAGTTTTTCTCTAAATTTCCAAAATACCATATTATAATTGGTTTTTGTCCTCAGAGAGCGCTCGAACTCAACCCGAATGATCCCACAACGTGGTACTTACTTGGGCAATGGTAAGAACCATTTCCAATTTAATTTTGAATTTGCTGCTTACGAAATAACGTGCCGCTAACAACATTTTCAGGTGTTACTCGGTTGCTGACATTCCGTGGTACCAGCGAAAAATTGCCGCAGCTGTCTTTAGTACTCCTCCGTCTGCAACGTTCGAAGAAGCATTGGAAAAGTTTCAACGTGCTGAAGATATCCAGCCACTGTTTTACAGGTAAAACCTTTTATGATTATGGAGTTACAGAGCAAGCATATTTCTAAAGCTTGCAAAAATAAAGACGATTTCTTACTATGTTTTTGAAATAATTGCAGTATGAATCTACTGATGCTTGTTAAAACGTATCTCAAGTTGGGCAACCACGAAAAAGCATCAGAAGGTTTAGAGAAACTGGCGACTTTACAGATGAAAACAGATGAAGACTTCACGGTGAGAAGAATTCATATATTTAAAGCATTAAGTCGGTTGAATGTGTAACTTAACCACTGTGATAACTTTTGCAGGTCCGAAAGGAAGCGAGTGAATTACGGCATCAAATTCGGCTTTGAACATTGGAGCAGCAAAAGATTTGGAAATAGTGCCGATGATACTACAAATTTGAGTTAATCTAGAGACTAGTATATACAGTTTTGGTTGTGATTGTGATTAGATGTTTTTAATGTGGTGCTTTTTAAGTTATTTTCCGAGAGTATGTTTAAGTTTTAAATAGTAAAATCCCTGGCATTTTGTCCTTTACGGCCACTTGTATATACGAAAGTTTAACTTGAGTCTGTTAAACAAGGTTTTAAGAACGTTATATCCAAAATCTAGTAGGTTGACGCCTGCTGAATTTCAATGCGTTAGTCATGGTTAAACAATTAAATTGCTTTCAAAATTACCATCCGAGAACAAAGTAAAAAGAAATAATGTTCTTTTCTGCCGATAGATGTCCCCCACGTCACACGAATCTTCTCAAAGTAGTAACGTTATCACGAACGATCGCGCTTCCGACATTTAGGTAGAGCAAAACCGAAACGACCTGAATCCCATCGGAGCCCCCGCTGCATCCAAAAGTAAACTTCATCAACATTTTTGCTTTAAGTCCGGATGGAGCGGTCAATATTTTATCAGACTGGGCCGGTCGGCTTATATTATATTTATTAAATTCTTTGCAGCAGATTCAGATGAAAGCTTCAAGTTGGATGTTCTTGGTTCTGGAGAGACGGGGCGAGTGCTACCCTGCAACTGCAGCCCGAAAAAAACCAAACTTGAAGCTTCAGGTGGACTGCCCCAGGGATTTTCCTAAAAATGGCAATCGCTGACATTGCGAATTTTGAAATTCTTTGGTGCAGTCCAGATGAATCTTCAAGTTTTGGTTTTTTGGGTTGGGTGCTTCCCCACAACTTCAGCTGAAAAAAAACATTTCTTCCTTTTTTATGTTACCGCTTTAAACTTGTACACCGCTCGCCAATAAAACTAATACAGTATAATCAAACTGAACCGCATAATAACATTTGACCACCTTTGAAAAACAACATTGAAGTGCATTACTGCATTCCGCATGAGCATGCCTAGAAATCGTGTGTTGATAGCTTGTGAGAAAATGCATTTCGAAAATATTTCGGCCCACAAAACCCATAACGCGAGTTGGCGTCGATATTGAAATTGTATTGAAATCAGTTACCGTATCCAGAAAAGGCGTTGAAATGTCGCATAACAATCCAAATATTAAAATATATATCGCGAATTTTGAAGGCTGTGCCAACTTTGAAGCTAAAGTGTAAACAGTTTTCAAATTACCTTTTTCCCACCTAGCAATTTATATGATAATTTTTAGAAACTGTAAGTAAGCATTTGTAAGCAAATACTATCGTTTTCAGTACAATTTCAGCTAGATATAACATAACCATTTGGATTTTGTAGATTTTCTGGCACCAAAGCATTTTTCAGCTCCAATATCTCCACCTCAAGAATTCACAAGCATTTCTTTCTTGCCCCTGAGTTTGATCGAGTTGGGAGACTATGCTACAGAATATATTTGCTGTTCCCTGAAATTTTCCCACCAACACCCCTTTATGCCTTATGCAGACAAGCGGTGTATTTCAAATATGAATAGAACCTGTAACGGGAACGATCAAAACCGTATTAGCAAAAGAATGAGGAGAATCAAATG
The DNA here is from genome assembly GCA_034698345.1 of Sphaeridia pumilis. Taxonomy (NCBI): domain Eukaryota; kingdom Metazoa; phylum Arthropoda; class Collembola; order Symphypleona; family Sminthurididae; genus Sphaeridia; species Sphaeridia pumilis. The sequence continues at coordinate 13,258 of JAQGBJ010000413.1, read as the reverse complement.
ATGACATTTAATCCTTCAGCCGCATTGACACTGTCAGCCAATGGCAGAGCTGTCAAGTGGGATCACCAAATTAGTTTTGTTATTATTCTGCCACCTTCACGCACCATAATCTCTTGGCTTTCCATATGGAAAAGCTCCAGTGGTGAAAGTAGCATACGTTAACCTAAACAATATAATTCTTGTTACAAAAACCAGCCAGATTCGTTCACGTGTCCGTCTAACATATTTAAATGCATTTACTCTCGGCGGGTCTTTTGTCTTTGAAAGCATACCGTCTCATGTCAAATCCATGGCCAGAATATGTGGCACCGGCTCAAAATTAAAACTTGTTTGCCCAAACTTTTATTTGTGGGAAGCTCATCAAGTGCGTACTTGTCTACAAGAGATTCATTTAACCATTGTGGTTTATGCAGACAAGCTCTTGTCACCAGCTCAGCTTTCAACAGTTGCCGTATCAAAAGGCAGCATTTTGATAACTCTATTAATCTGTCCCTGAAGGATAGCGGTGATCCTCCTCGTCACCCAGTCGTCAGTCAGACGGCCAACAAACAAGAGACAACAAGAAAGGGTTGAATCTTGCATGCAAATTGAACCTATTCATTCCCCTCCGACGTGGCACTGTATACAGTTTTTAATAGACTTTTAATTCGGTCACAGTCCAACCGCAGCCTTAAGTATCTCTGCAATTGACAACACAGTCGACATTTCCCTCGCTCACTTTAAATAATTACAAAATCAAACTTCACCCTCATCCGTTAGCCAAATATAAACCTTCGTGGTGCCCGCAAATTTTAAATTGTCTGCTTTCCGATGCAATCCTTCTCATTCTTTCCCTCCAATATGCGTCCGTGATTAAATCTATTCCAAGATAATGTGCCGCTTGAAATCCTTTTCTGAAAAATCTGCACAGAATTAAACAATCTTGTAATTTATTTCCTTCAACAGACAATTTATGTGCAATGAACAATATGTAACAACTATAAACACGAATTTTACATTCTAAACCGACAGGTATAAGTAACATGCGAAAATTGGTTCCCCGATTACACAGGTGAGTGATCAAGTAGTTTTAAGGCTATTCAAACTACAATTTCATTATTCCTATAATTTTTGCAAGATTCAACTATAGTTTTTACTACAAACGACAACAATAATTTCGTTTTCCCTCGACCAAGTTTGTTACTAGAACTAAATCTGGTTTTCTGTAACAATTCAAAACGCTTTTTTCATATTTCCTCTATAGTTTTAATTTTATCGAGAGCTTTTTAAATCTGAAGTGTGTAACGACTAGACTTGATAAAAAGTATGAAGCATGTAATTCACCTGAATTACATCCTTGAGATGTGCTCATCAAATATATGTACACGGATACTCGCAACCCTTTTACATAAATACAATGGCAACCGAAACATGCTTTTGTAGACACAAAACGGTTAGTAATATGGTACAAGTTATGAAACAAAATTTTGGTTTCCCCTTGGAAAGTGTAGCGAGTTACTCAGAGTACGAGGCCCTATCAGAGCCAGAGCAGGAGGTTGGAGGCGTTCCGGTCTCTCGGTCCATTGTATTGCCTGTAGAATTTTCTGTTGGAATTCCAGGTGTGTTGCTGGAACTGGTAAGATGCAATGTAGCTGCGGCCAAAGCAGCAGTAGCTGCATTATTGGCGGGAGGAGTCGTCGAGCCGGGTCCCATTTGCTGGCCCACATTCAAAGCAGCCGCCATGAGTGGAAGGGGTCGATTCGAATAAAAATCCACAGATTGATGCATTCCCGGCAAAGAATACGGCAAAAGGGATGGTAAGTAGCGCCGATGAACGGGATGATTGGGGTTGAATCGGGCTGCTGCTGCGGCAGCAGCCGCCGCTGCAGAATAAGTATTAAACAGGGAAAAAGCTGATGGATTTTCATGAGTCAAAGAATTCGGTGGGGACAGAGAACTGGATCTGTTGCCATTCGTCGGACTACTTCCATTTGGTCCACCGCTTAAATCCGCAATTATTTGTGCATTCGTCGGAGCACCAGATGAAGAAAGTCGGTGGTGGTGAGAATGGTGGTGATGATGAGGACTGGCATTCTTCAAATTGTTGTTCAATCCCGGGTGTTTGGCGTCTAGTTTTACTGGATATTCCATGGCGAGATCCATTGCTTGAGTGGGAGAAAAGGACGACTGCTGCGACTGGTGATGATGACTTAATGACCTGCCGAACGCTTGATGATGAAGTGGATGATTCCCCTGCTGCATATGGTTATTGTTTTGGACGTGGTGAAGTCCTGGAAATCCGCCATCTTCCAAAACATTGCCATTTCCCACCAGAAATTGAATTGCTTTCAACACATCTCCTCCAGCCTTGTTCAAGGCGATTTCAATTTCTCCACGCTGCTTCCCCGGAAATACGAGTACCAGCGTCTCGATCGCTGGCGAAATGCTCGAGGAATTTCGATGTTGACTGTTGTGGTACTGATCTCGATGAGATTTGTTCAACTTGTTGCTTCGGTTCTTGAGCGATCGCCATGATGAGGACTCGGGCGTTCCTTTGGCATACTTGTCTCTCAAAAAGTCCTTGTTTAGGCGCATATCTTCTCCGCGATAGTCTACCATGTTGTTGTCTTTGTCGATGAGTGCGTCAGCGTCGTTGCTGTTACCGTCATTTGACGCTTGGTCCATGAGTGCTTCCAGCGCTTTCACTTCTTCAGGTGGCAGCCCTTTGTTTGCCTTACGCTGTCTTTGACTCCCGCGCAAATTTTTCCCGAGGATTCCTACAAGCGGAGCTTGGGAAAACACTGGACGCTTGTTGCTATTGTTGTTATTATTATTCGGACTGTCTCGAGTGAATTGGTTGCCCGGCGATAGTGACAGCGGCGACCCTTGAAATTCAGCAGCAGCAGTCGTTAGGTTCGCACCTGGAGAAGACGCCATTCGTGAAGGAGGACTATTTGTCAATTCCGCGTCATCCAAATCAACTCCTCCTACGGAGACATCGGCGGAAGTCACTTGTAAATCTTCTCTTCGTTGTCTCTTTTTGATTTCAAAATCTTCTTTCAAAGTGTCGTACGTCGTACCTTCTCCGTCACTGTTGTCTTCTTCTCCATCTTCATCACTGCTGTCTCTCTTTTGTCTCCGAGATTCTGCAATTACAACAAAAACAATAGTGTCATTCATCGTAAAACCACTTTGTAAATCCGTTTTATCATTTCACAAAGCGACATCAGAACACAATCCCTACTTTCACACTAGATTCTGCCGACTTTCAAGATTACAACTCATCATGCCTTTTTCACCTCGCTAACTCTTCCAGGGGTGATGTGAGATCTGTGAAAAATTAAATTTCTCCCAAAGTATGAAATTTTACACTAAAATAACTTCTTTATACAATCAGCAATCATTCTATTTTTCCATCAGAGTGGTTTTTCTGATTCAGTTCCACCATAAAAACTCTTGTATTCATCCCAGCTTTCACATGATATTTGTCTGTTCCTGTTCTTCATCCCCTTTCACCACAAGGGGCAGGTTTCATCGTTTCTGATTGAACCAGAACAATGTTCCGATATGTAATACGTGTGTGTCCATGGTACAGACTCCTTACAAAACATTGTCCAAATTCAATCTCATGAAGTCATACATTAACAACATGTAAACTAATATGACTGGACAAACAACAAATCAACTTGTGTGTGATATTCTAGCAAAACCGTCCTGCAGAGTTATTGTTCAAGGGCTTCTCTTCAAAGTTTGTCTAGCAACCTTTGTTTCTGCTCACTGGGCAATTTCATATTAGCTTTTTGCCAAGTACCGTAAGCTTAATGTGTATTTTATGCCACGTTTTAATTTAAGCAAAAGTCTGTCCAAAACATTGTGCACTCTCTACAAAATTTTGAGGAAAGATATAATATTATTTTGTTTTCCAAAACTTTGTCATAGTTGACGAAGTATATGCTTCAAACTAACAAAATTCACGGTGACTGATAACTTCTCCATCTGAATTCACATAACTGGCAAGTGTGGCTATCATCTTGAATGCAGTCAAAGTCTTACAGTGCTTTGTGTCCTATTCAAAAAACTTTTCAAGTGTCCGTAGTCGTAAATGGAAATGTCATATAAGACTACCAAAGTTTTGACCTGAAAATAATAAAAACCATTCTCGCCGTTGTTGGCAATAATACAGTTGAAAGAAACATTTTCCTTTTTATTGTTTCCATCGCTTCCTCTGCCATCACCCCAACTCGCAGTTTAATTAGAAGAAGATAATAGAAGCATTCCTTATAACAATTGAATTTTGATTCCTTTATTATTCCGATGAATAGGCTTAAACAAAACCTGATGCGCTCAACAAGAAACCCGTGTAGTCACAGTTACGCGTTTCTTGAGTATCGAATTTCACCATTGATAAAATTTCTCATACCTCCAGTCTTTATTAGTTGCGTCGTACCGCAAGAGACTCTGTATATTTACTCGCCCGGAATGACTTGATCAAGGCGAAAAAGTTTCTTTATTACACTTTCGCCAATAGCATTCGCATTATGAGCAGAGCTGAATTCCTTCACGAATCGGACATTTAAAAGATATTGTCTCATTTCAGCCGAGGGATTAACGAAAGAATGCCTCGAATAAGTACCTGACACGAGGTGCAGGAGTGCCGCCATATAAATGACGATAAGAATTGAAAAAAGTGCCATATGAGAATATGGTCGCGCGGGTGAGAAAAGAGGCCGCGATTTGGGATGCCACCCCCACACGGATCTATATTTACCCGATCCAAGTGGGTGTTTCACCCTCGGCGGCCGTGTATTATATATTTGGTAACATGTAATAATGTCATCTGCATTCAGCTTCTCATCATGGACCATCTTTATTGCATTCCAGTTTATATGATAATGATAACCGTGTAACCTTTCACACACACAAATGTAACGCAGCAAACAAAGAATTGCCACCCTCGCTCACCCCTTCAGCAACATGCAACATCAATCGAATCGAACGGATCATGCCTTAGAAATACGAAACCAAATTGTACCTAATACAACAACTCCTTTTCACAATACTTTTATTCGCTTCTTCTTCCTCCTACAAATGCTTCTCTTTGACTAAATCGCATCATACGAGAAGCAAACACGCCATTGCACCAAATTACCCCTCTGATTGTTCCATAAAAGAATTCAAATAAGATAAATTCTATTTCTCGCAATTGTATCACTGTACACTTCTTTACAAATCTTGTTATGTATACCAGCTTTTTTGAAATTCGAGAGCCTCACACGATGTACCCAAATCCTCTTTTGACTACACATACTTACCAACTTGAACTACTAAATTTAAATTGTATAATACTTGTCACGTCTGTGCCTATGAAACATTTTTACAGCATACACCTTGAAATTGTCATCCGAAAAAACTTGGTTGAAATCTGTTATTGTGTCAGCGTCCAATACTTATATAATTATATATATATATATACCTGAATGAAATTTTGTAAATAAAAAGAATCATTCAAAAAGAATTTACAGTGTACACGTACGGCGAGCCAGAACAAATTTCGTGAAATCAATACTTGCAACAAAACCTTTTGGACAACAAAAGCAGACAAATTAAGGAACTGTAATTCTTCGCACACTGTCATCAACACAATTTTGAGGAAATGCTCCTTGAAATTGTCTCCAAACTTTGTGTCCATTCAAGAACCCTCGACATCTTCTCACTTACAATTAGAAAGCAAAGAAGATAAGAAAATCAACAGAGGACAAATGATACTGTTATTGTCAACTTTGGAGGCAGCGTGCAAAGTTTGTTGTATGCATTTCGACAATAGAATGGAAACAATTAAGTAAGATAAACTTTGGAACATCTGCACAAAATGGGAAATAAATTCGAAACATTTATAAGCTATAAGCTCCTGGGCGTGGCAGCGAGTGTCTTTTGTCCTTCTCTTCCGATAAGAATCTGTTAACCTCTGCTTTCTGCCACGTTGTTTATATGATTATCGATTCCTTCAACTTCCAATTTGTAATCTTCAGCAGCGCCTGTTTGGATAATCTCTTAACGAGATTTATACAAAATATAAGAAAATTCCTATTTTTTCAAGAGACCATTCAAAAGGTGAAACGGATGAAGAGAGACAAGGAATTAAAGTGTAGAAAAAGTGACGGCTTTGAAGTTAAATTTAGCGAACAGAGTTTGGCAGGAGTCTTAATTACGTTACGTGTTTGTGACACGACGTTGGTAAACATTTTGAATCAAGTGGGCGTATAGAATATAAAATATTGACAGCAACCTTTGCCTCAAGTCGCCTTGTAATTAGAAGTATCATTAAACAACTTGGGAAATAAATTATCCTCAGGGGGTTTCACGCTTCAGTGGTGCAACACAAGGTGTTGAAATCCCTTGAGCGTCACCACACTGTATTAACGCTAGTTTATTTCTCCATTTTCGCTTACCCTCAATAACAAACCGCTCTTGGCGGAAAGTAACTCCCGATAGAGAAACTCAACCCTTTCCTTACCGATTATATTTGCTTTCTTCTTGGCAATACAAAATCAACCACCAACTTGCCTTTAATAGATAGAGAAATGACATTTTGGCTAGATCACACAACTTCCTCTACAACAGCTTCACAAACACTGCCTTTCAACCTAAAACATTAATTCTATAATCGTTTATGGAATACGTTTCAAACCTCAACCTTTATCCTTTTGACACCACCAAAGAACATAAACCTGGATAATTTAAATTTTCCACATGATTAACTCTTTCTCTCTCCCGCAAAACTTTCCAAAGTAATCAGACACACATAAACAACATACACTCTATATATTAAATATTCTTGAAACGCAATGGACAAAAGCTAGATTTCCTAAGCTCCTTTAAACACAAGCTACCTATCCGCCACACGTTTTTTATTTTAAAAAAGTGAAAGCATCTGACTTGATGCTTTATTTTTCATCTTGGCATTTTTTCGCACTTTAATTTCGCCCAGTCACCTGTACGTTGATTGATGCCCAGAATACGAAATTATTCCCAAACCATTATCAACAGTTATTTCAACTTGTTCCGAGTTCCTGCACATCTTCCCAACACTTTTACCATAGCGTACAGGATGTTAAAGAATGTTGTGAGAAAGACCACAACTTTCTTCTCAAAGCGACGCCACCATATGATCTACTTCGAGGGACAAAAGCCTTTGGCCGTGTACGTGAAAGGATTCAAGAAAATTCAGACTTGAACCGTTATTGTTGTCACGCCAAAACATTTCAGGTATTTCTAGATTAAGTTACAAAACGCAGCATTGCACAGTGGACCATGCCATCTTTTATTGTACCTTCTCGGATTCCCCAAGTGTGGATGTGGAAGAGTTATATCATAAACTGGCCTTTGCAGATACCCTTTTCCAATTGTATATTTTTTATTGAAGCGGGTGGCGTTATAGCATGTACGGACCCTTGAATCCCCAAGTACATTTCAAGGAGTAGACTATTAAACAGTTTCAACAAAACGGTCTTCAAAGCAGCATAAACCCGATACGACTACTACTACAAGATGAGTAAAAGTCTCGAAAGGATTTCGTTTGCCGAATGAAATTATTTCGTCGTCTCTTGTCAATTCCGGGCAAAAGTCAAGAATAAAGAAAGAGTTTTTACGGTGTTTGTGTATACAAAAGGAAGGAGAGAAGACGTCCCGCTTTCACCGACAAAAGTATTTAGTATAGTTATTTATGTGTAGACACATCCACTTGTTCACTTTCTTTATATTCCCTCCAGTCAAGAGAAAACCCCATTTTTCCGCTACCTTGAGACGTGGAGGAATTTAAGAGATTTCGACGACTTTCAGTGTATATTTCTCTGTTCCACTTGAACGTTTCTCGCCAACTCACTTACTTCTTTTATGCCCCATGAACACTTTTTTTGCTTTCTCCTCATTACAGCGAGCGCTTTGAAACGCGTTTCCGTATTTTATTTTATTCCGTATCTTTTATGATCGGCCAAATTATTTTGCCTTTTATCTAGAATCAAGTATTTGGATTCCCAACTTGTTAAATGCAACAGTTTCTGGCCTATACCAGCCTTGTGTTAAACGTATTGAATTACAATCAGGTGTATCCAGGATATAGCATCCACCTCTAATTATGCCGTAGACACAGATCATCTCATGTTGAACAAGAAGAACGAGATCCTGCTTCTTGATCATTCTCTCTGTGTTTGTGTATAAAAGGCAGGGTGCTTTTAACCTCTTGACAGAAGCATCTTGTTTGCTCTCTGCCCTCCAGATAAATTGTTGTTGATTCAATAAGGCAACGTTTTTATAGAGTTACAAACGCAAATCTATTGCAATCAGGTCTTGCCTATTTATTCGGCTCCCTGAGGGTGGGTCGCACTGAAAGCCTGCGTTTCTTGTATGCTGATAATGCAGATGTATACATGCAGCGGAAAAATATCAAGTGAGTGACTACTGTGAATCCCTCAAGTGCTATCCATTATAACCTCAACTGTAAAAGGAAAAAGTATCCTCATCACCATTCACTAAATATCTTACGTCCAATTAATTTATCAACAACTAAAGATACACATTAGTCAAAAGGTACGCCAATGAAACCTTGCAAAGAAACTCACAAACCTTTTCAATCGCTCATAAACGCCATTGCGAACCGTTTCAAAAATCCCATTTCGCATCTTATCAAATTTCAACATTCGAAATAGGTATGCACGGTACTAATTGTACGTTCTTCGTGACCTGACGCCAAGCACGTGGAATCCAAAAACGTACTACAATATTTGCAATCCCCGTCGTCTGCCGGCAATACTGAAGCTTGTAAAAGCGTCCCGCGTCATAATGACACTGGCACTTGATTTCAAGTTTTTTTCCGGGAGTCCTTGATGTGACTACATTAGTTGCCTCTTGTGACAAGATGACAAGAAAGGTGTAATTGAATTAAAAGTATGGTCTTTGGGTGGTCATAATTGACTCGTGTGTTTCTCTCCTTGTAGCGGTCAGAAGACGTATAAAAAAGTTGCCTCCGTCATCGACTGGGTGGGATGGAAATTTATTGGCTTTCAAGTGGCAATATTGCTACATGTTTCCCACACTTGTACACCTCTCCACACAATTAGCTAATAAGACAAGAAGCTTACATTTTGAAGCTTGTTTAAGCGTTAGTCGGGCCAAGTGGCCACTTGACGAGAATTTCTTGTGTTTCCCAAGCCGCGCAATGGCCCAACTCGTTGATGCGCCAACAAGAGACGGCTTATTGAAACATTTGAACAAGTACCTGCTGCGTCGTCGGGTCGTCCGCACCCTTGAAGAACATTCAAGTACATGACCATTAGCCATGTAACAAGTAGGTGTGTAGGCTGTTTTGAGACGACAAGTGTGTCTCTATGCTCTCGTCTTTAAATGGACTCGAAATGTAAAGAGAAGTCAGCATGGCAGAAGCACACATTAAATTTTATTACTTAGGTGGGAAGCTAAAGCGAACATCACAAGGCTCATTACGCCTAAAAACAATAGTGTTGCTCATCGGTGGTCCATTTCCACCTTCACCTCTGCTGCACCGCTCCTGATCACTCACAGAATCAGAAAAGAACATGTAAGATTGCGCTTCCAACTGTCTCTATTACCGATGATATCAAAGTACAAAACAGTACGACGTCAACGCAAATAAAATGTTCGAGTGTAATCAGAGCCTGGCTGGGGCACAATTGCATTCATCGACGTCTGGCGTAAGTAATAGCGAAAACTGTGAAGACGACACACTTGACTTTAAATGAAATCTTCATACGGAACAACAACACCAAAATTTCTTTACAAGTACATGCTGTGCATGAAGATTGTCAAGTGGCGGATTCACAAGAAAAATTATGATTAAAAACTGTTCTCTGATCTTGTTTGTACAAGCCTCATCATTTCAACAAAACTGTCTGACTCAATAAATTGATTCTCAAGCAAGGAAGCGAGAGGGGAACATGGATATATATTTTTTTCTTTGCGATTCAACAATGATGATATTTTGATGGAAAGAAATTCGCACCCGCCACTACCCGATTCGGTAAAGTCAAAAGATGAGACTTTGGTTTAGGTTACCACTCACGATCTATATCAATAATAGAAGAAGGAAAGATATCACACACAATTGAATTTGTTCCGGATGCCTTGTACAAGTAAGTGTCAGACACACGGCACGTACATATCCCATTCAATGCTACTAATAGCAGGTAAAAGGGTAAGATTTTTCGCCTCCAGATTGGATATTTTACTCAAGTGGAAATGTAATTTCTTCCCTTCATTTCGGCCACCTTTCTCAAAAGAAATGTCTGCAACTGGCGTTTACATATCCTTCGACTAATCATCAAATTGCTGAATTTCTCTCATCCATTCCTTCACACATGCTCTTTGATCATCCATTTTTCTGCTCAATCGTACGCCAAAAATCTATTGACTTGATCTTTTCCTAACAAAAATAACTATTGTGCTCATCCTGTTCCATGTAACTTGAATGACCCGGCGACAAAAAATTTACTTTGCTACAAAACCGGTCAGTATTAGCCTACAAAGTAAAAGAACATTCAAACTTACTTGGACTAGGAGACTGTCGCGACCCGTCCGAATTCGGCGTCGATCCCGCATTAAAGCCTTCGCCTTCTCCACCTGGTCCCAATGAAGTTCGGTTCGCCGAAATAACTCGACCGTTCGAAAGTGTCTGAAGCCCATTTGACATGCCAAAAACTTGTGTTCCTGAAGGTGGTGGCGATTCTGGTAAAGCATTTCTGGTCGATGCATCCCCTCCACCGTTTCCGGAAGCTACGTTCTGGCCTGACCCTCGATTGTACAGAAACCCAATTTCTCTAGCTTCGTTTTCTTCTTGGGCTTGTTGTCGTCGTAAAGCGACCTGAAATTACAAAATGCCGGTAAAAAGGTTTCTTCGACTGCCTCAGGCCCAATGTGGGCTGTCACAAAATTTAAACTTCCTCAACCGGAAGAAGACAGCAGCACAAACTTCTACAGATTCCGCAACTTTTGCCTCAACTTGCTACTTAAGTAAATTTACCAGTAAATTGTTAATGTCTCACCTGAGCAGCCATGACACGTTGCCTCTCGGCAATCAATGTGCATTTTGGGCATACGCAGTCTCTCCAGCGACAATACCGCTTGTGACCTTTGAGCGCCGAAACGACTCCATGGTTCCGACACCTGGCACACTTTGGCGTCCGCTGATACCTCTCGGCCGCCCTAAGGAAAAACGCCGGTGGAAATGCACCAAGAACTGATTGCTGAGCCATTAATGATAGGGCTTCTGCGTTATTGACGTCTACACCGTCTGGTGAACTCATTATGTCTTTGTACTTATCAAGTCCCAACTTTCACCTTCAAGTCACAACAGATACTGTTTATATTATATTTTAACAAATTCAACTTCCACCAAGGCAAATAATGCTAAAGCAGCCGCCGAAACCTGATGATGACGCCCACGAAACGTTGCGGATGATGATTCTGGCAAGTTCAGAAGGAAAGTGGCACTAGATTCGAAACTGCTAAACAGTTGTATCATCGCAAGAGATGCAAGTAGCAAAGCGAAAGCATACGGGAAGCTACAATCGAATCGAGTATATATAAACACTAGGACCATCCCCCAATCCCAGCTTCCCCTGCTGCCTGATAATTTCACTCTTGGATAGAATCAAATGTTATACATCTCGGTGGATTGCCACCACCGTTTCTGGTTCGGCGTCGAGGGTTGAAAGCGCAGTAGGTGGGTACATGTGTCAGCTCTCTCTTTGGCCCCGAACTGTGGAACCGAGACAGTTCCCTCTCCTGGATGGACCCCGAGCAGCAGCAGCAGCTGGAAGAAATCATGTGTTGTAATAATCATCATGGATATATAATAATAATAAACGGTTGTCCCATCGAAACATGGCCTGGCATTCTTCCGTCTTTGTCGTCCTTTCGCCTCGAAACGGTTGGCGCAATTCCCGATGGAGGCGGGACTTTCCTTCAGGCAGTCCTGCTACTTTGTTCTCGTCCAATCTCATCGTCTCCTTTTCCATAGGACGTTACAATGTTCATTTTTGTCCTGTGGCCATCACAAGCCACGATTGTTCCATCCTGACATCAAGTCAAAGCGTCCCACATAATCAACTCACCTTTATCGCTTACAAGATCATCTCCACCATCAACTCAAACTCTTGTCATTATACACACCTTTGTCACCCCCACCACCCAAAAGCCTTGCAAATTTACCAGTTTTTGTCAATTCTCCTGTAGCCACAATCGATAATTAAAACTTTAATAATTTTCACCAACGTGAACAAGCAGCTGTACCAAGTACCAAGCCTTCACTTGAAAAACTTTTCTTCTTCAGGTCACACAAAAGCTGGTATTTATTGTTGATGGCGGATTATGAATCGCCACACAAGTATAATTGTTCCCATTAATTTTTTATTGCTCCCACAAAGAATCCTGTAAACCGCCCTCGCGGTTGTAATTAATTCTTCAGCTATATAATGGTCATAACTCTCATAACTCGAAAAGATATGTAAATGACATTCTTCTCAAGTATTTATAACAATCAACAGATATACTTGTTGAGTGAGCTTTTTTATCATCATCAATAGAATGAACCATCTTCCACAAAACTTTGCTCCAATTTCAAAACAAATTCGTTTACAGTACATATAAAATAGAGGTAGTGAAAGAAACTAAAAAACTTGTGGTCGTCACTTGCATCAGTCAGAGAAGGGAAAGAAATATTATATAAACGGCATGTTGTCAGCCATTGTCCTGAAGATCACTAAAATAATAATACTAATAATAATAATAGAGAGAAAGGCGGCAAAAACCGAATCCAAGTAGTAGTCATGTACAAGTACTGCTGGACTTTGGAAAGAACAATTACTTGGGGGGAAAGGCAATGATGAAAGGACTATGGCTCAATTGGTGATTGGAAAACACTTGCATTGTGATTCGAATAAACGAGGGAGAAAGAACAAGAGTAATTGTCAGTTAAAGTTCCTTTTCAAAGACATGCAAACGCATATACACTTTATTATTATTCAGCCAGTTATTCACAATAGATCGCCAGCTCCACGCTCAATGCTCAACTTACCCGGGAGGCCCTTGAAGCTTCCAACACAACTACTTTGGATTACTTGAGTCAATGATATGAACACGAGGAGAACCAAAGGACAATGCATATCCAAAACCAATGCTGCCCTTCTTGTTCTTCTCAAGTGCAACAGCAACAGCCTTCTTGATTGATAGTCTTTTGATTGAGAAAGTG
>JAQGBJ010000412.1:0-42679 GCA_034698345.1 Sphaeridia pumilis | reverse complement strand
AACAGTCGGTTCACGTTTTAATTGTTAATGAGTGCGTGTCATGTAGATTTTTCATGGCGAATTTTATAACACCTGTCCCACCGACAATTACGACGGATATGAAGGAGGCAAGGAGGGGAACTCAACAATACTCGAGCAATTCACAATTTACATCCACAAACAGTGTTGATATTGGAGGTCAATTTACCAACTAGACAGGTCCACAAATTGTGCAAATAATGTATCCTTATATTGTACACGACAGTGAACAAGTCAAACCTTGTTTTAATTAGTGTTTCAAGGTGAAAATGGCAAATGAACAGAGATAAACATGGGGTTGAGCCCATCAAAACTTTTCAACAGGAGAGCAATTGCGGGTTTAAATTTGAAATAATTGAACCATGAAACTATGGACAAAGCAGGCGGATGAACAAGAGAACAAGGCCGGAAGGAAATTGTTTAAACCGATTACACCATACAAAAGGCATTTCCGCACACAAATTCTACAATATCGACGGCCAAGTGGTGGTACTCCGATTTTGTAAATGGATTTGACCGACGACGTCCTCCATAACACTTTTGACTAACACACAAAAAGACTTTGAAAATTGAACTTATATTCTCGTCCTCACATAGCGTTTAGGATCTATGCATCCCGACATATTAGCACCCCGTCGATTATTGCTGGTCCAAGGATATCTAGACGCGCGCTTTTATCGTATTATCTGCATTGATGCTTCTTTGATGCACTAGCGGCAAATTGAACAGCAGGGGGCGCTGCTGCTAACAGCAACGTTCTTCTTTTCCAGTTCCAGAACATATCACTGCGTAATCGGATCTCCATCAAGCTGAATGGTTTGCGGAATAATATTATTCAATCACACCAAATTTATGTACTTCCCAAGTACTTTACTTCTGGGGCCATATGCCAGCCTTGTAAAAACCCCACAGAGTCACTATTAGCAGTACATTATCGTCCTGATTATTATCGGTCGGTCGAGGAGAGGGACGACATCAAGAGCAATTTTGGTCCCGGAAACACACTGGACATGTATTTGGCTTGGCTGACTGGCTGGCGGTCTGATTGGACTATTATTGCATTACATTGCTTTGAGGGAGACATGCATTAGGAATTTCCTATTCTTCCGGAACATGGAGTATTACAAAGGTTTCAGAGATAGAGACAAGGCCAATATTGAGGTTTCCAGCAGCAGTTTCCACCAAAGTGTGTATCCTGAAGCTGGGCATTTTCACAGTTGGTGAAACCAACAGCTTCACAAGGCTTCCATCCTAGGAAATCAAACGAAACGATGAGGGATTTTGATACCCTCGGGAACAGAGGATTGAGTGGCTAATAATTCTGCTTTCATTCACACTAGACTAGCTTACCAAAGAAACAAATGTTTTGCCAACACCCTTTCCTCTAAAAACTTGTGCTTTGCAGCCCTGAGCGTGGGCTTGCCAATTTGCCTTGGTTTTGGTGGGACACAGAGAGGAAAGAGAGACAGTTATCAAACCGAAATGATCAGAGAATCATCGTCATCATCATCAGATGATGATGATCAAGATCTTCTCGGATTTCCAGATCAAAAGCAAGCTTTCAAATGGCCACACGGGAGTTGGTGGTCCTGAACCAACCCAAAGTGGATGAAATGGGCAATAATTTTTTGTTAACCCTCTGACCATTGTAGCCCATAACAAAGAGTAAAAAGAGTGTTTATTTCAATTTCGAGTTTTATGGCAGATTCCCCTGATTTTAATGGCCAGCAAGATTTTTGCGATTGGGTACCAACAATGATTGTTTGCTTTGTGTTTGAATAGAATTCGCCCACTGCTCCTTCCTACGATGCTCGACCGAGATAATGGAGTTGAATAGAGAACATTGTTGTTTTATTGCAGGACCAAATGCCCAATATGTTCCCGTGTATACGTACTTTGTGGTCGGCTATTAACGACTCCATTTGGGAAGATTATCACTCAATCATTGTTTGGCAGGTTTTATGACGGTGCTCCTTGTTTCAAATGAGTTTGGTTTAAAGCTGGATGATATATAGAAGACACTCCAAAGGTCCAAGCACTAAAGTTGGGATGTGTAAACGGACTTGATGAAAATAATGGGCATGTCAATTATTCGACACATGATCATCTCCTCTCAGGGTCATAAAATGCCCGCTTTCTATCATGTTATGTCACCGACCTGTGAGGTGAAAAAGTCATCAAAAAATTACACTACATTACGGTTCACTTGATAGTTGTAAAATAAAACAGGTGATGGAATTCCTTGGCTTGTTTTATGAAGTAGATTTTGAACACGGTTAGTTGGCTGCATAAATTGTCAATTTTGTATGCCCATCGCACCTGAAGGCACCAAAAGCAAAAGACGTCAAAATCGTGCATTTTATAACAATTGTATTAAGTATAAATGATTCCAAATTTTCGCCAAACTTGCGCACGATCCTGTTGCGGTCACACAATTTTCGATAAGGGGCAGCGAGAGCTAAACAAGATGTCTGCTGATTTGATTGGAAACTGTGTAGTTTTGAATACAAGAATTGAGGCCAAATTGTGGAAATTGGTGAATTTGCGATTGGAAATGAGGAAATGGTGTGGTACCTTATCAACATAAATTATTCGAATCATTCGATAACATCAAAGATAATCAGCAGGGCACGTTCACGTCCTCCAACTTATTTACCGCTTTTGACAAGGCAATTTTCTTGTGAAAAAGGTAAAAAGTCTTTCTCTCAAATGAAATGAAGTACTAAAACTGTATGCATCTGCCGTAGCCGTAGTCACAGTAAATTTGATGAAACACCTTTCGGATGGACGCTTCATTCCCGTGATAGCCAATTTAATCCAAATGTCTATCATCATTCCCATCAATAGACGGAGCGATCACGCATAACATTAAAATGATCTTCTTGCTCCTTTTCTCTCTCAAGAGTCACAAGCTTGTTGTTGCTGAATCGTCATAAAAGAATTCAAGAAATTACCCCATAAGTTGCAGCTATTATGGATGGTTCGTTTGGAATTGATATTTATTAAGAAGAGAGACGAAACGGTGTCTGCCTCCATTTTACACAAGTCTCGTTGGTTAGCCACGGTAGGTTAAGCACGTCGTCGCCCGGACAAGATTAATACGCGCCCGGTTTCACTCACTTTTATACCTGTTTGATTTCTCGTCATGAAATGATGATGGTCATCATTATAATATTCGAGTCGTTATCATCTCCTTAGATGAAAAGACATTATCAAGACACTGTGAAGAAGAGGTAATGCTCGAAAATTGTTATTGTGTCCTGGTCGTCGTCGTCTTCTTCTTCGGCGTGAGTAAAAAGTCTATTAAATGATGTGTAATATATGGCTGATGATAACGAGGCGAGAGGTGAAAACTGCATGTTTTCTTGCACTTATTTCTATAATTTATCCCTCCATCTGCATACATACAATACAGACAACAAGAGACAGTCGTGTACATTATCCTTGTATTGTTGCCGAAAATGAGCATGAATTGCGAATCCTAACGAGATAACTATCATTTCCTTGATGGCTCTGACAGAGTCTCAAAAGTTGCTTTTGCCCTTTTGCAAAGCGGCGGCTGCAGCGGTGATATATTCTTCAACACTTGTTATTACACATATCTCATAATGTAATTTGACAAGGGATCAAACAATGACCGAAAAAGACGGCAGATTCCCAAAAAAACGTGTACCAACAACCTGTCGAGGTTCCGCCCAGTATTGGAACAAGTACCAGCAGCAGCCTAGCTGCTGAGTCTTCTTCAAAAAAGCCGTTTATGATGACCATAATGTGACTGATTCTAACCCCTGCTTGTGTCGGTACCTTATAATCATGTAATTTCTCACGATTAAATGTCAATTCATGAACCGAATATTATATATATACCTTTCGTTATGGTATTATATAGTGGGATTGTGAAAAGGTTTTGGCCCTGCAAGAGTCACTGTATTTTGTATTTCATTCTGCCATTGGTTTCTGTATACTTACTGTTGACGGAGACGAGGAAAAAATAGCCATTGTTTCTCCTGCCTGCCAAACGGCATATTAGAAACAGTAGACAGTTTTTTCTATGGTCCGCATCGCGGGTATTGTTATTTACGGTGGCATAATTGATACAAAGGCAACTTCTTGACCAAAGTGGAGACCGCTGCTGGTACCGCTCGGTCCCTCCCCGTCTCGACGTAGTGGCGTTAAACGAATATAATGAAGGCGAGTGAGTTCGATCCATGATTGTTGTTGCTGGGGTTTAACGGTATTATTGATGTGTATTTTAATTCCGAGAGTATATATAATACAAAAAATACATTGTTGAGTTGAGCAGCTGGAAAAGTCAGGGGTTGCAAATTTATTGAATAATTGATAATACAAGAGTATCGAAAGGGAATCAAATTTAGTCGACCTCCAAATAGCCAAAAGTATATATACCATTTCTCTGGACAGACTTCAAAAGCTCCAGTCAAGTGGTCTCTGTTACTGGCTTCACGGTTTGGACTGCTGAAGTGGGCTTGATAACGTCAAGAGGGTGAGAAAAAGCTGACAACAAATACGCGGTTCAAGGGGTACTAGTGGTTCCATTTTCCACCGGCACTTAAAAAGGGACGGAAGACCAAGGGCCGGCCACTTGATAATCAAGAGGAAACGCTGAATCATTCCAGTGTTGTCCAACTGCTCATTTACCCGCGATATAATTGTCATTGTCGCTAATCAGTCTGTGGCAGCAGCAGCTGAAAAACTTTGGGACCAAAACTCGAACACCAAAGAAGAGCAACGCCAAAATATACTTGTTTTGTGAAGACAACAATTGAAACAGCGGCAATACGGTAAATTTATCAATCAGTAAAAAATGCTTTTCTAAAAATTTCCCGTAGATTGATTGTATCAAGCCCCCCATCGATTCCCCCGATTCAAAACTATTATTGGTGACCAAAGAAGTCTTGTGGTGCGGCAGGATTCGTGATTTCCGCAAGTGGCTTTTTTGTGTGTTCACGAGATATTCTGGGCACTTTGACCATTACACGGAAACCAATGTCTTTGTAGCTGTCACTTGGATCTGCGGGGCTGAATCAATTTGCCGACATTTTTAGGGGCAAGCACGAAATCACTAGAGTCATGAACCGATACCTGCGATCACGTTAAAAGTAGATTGTCAGGTTGACTCAAGTTGGTGGTCGGTTAAATAATTGAAAAGCGGCGTGTGTTCGAAATTAGCAGAAGCCCCGCCAGTATCCAAGTACTTGTTTGGCCAAAATAAAGTTTTTGAATGGTATTTTAGCACCAAATTCCTTCAACAAAGTACAGCACCAGTTCAAATGCCTCAAAATTCAGCGTCAGAAAATTACCACCTTGCAAAGTAGCACTGCACCTGGTCAGAATACTGATACAGGGACAAAAACTACATGAATTTGAACGTCCAAATGATACGTTTAAATTAATTGGTGATGATTGAATGAACTGAATGAATGTAGCAGAAGTTTGAAGACGACGTTTGAAATATAATTATAATTGAATTCGTCTCGGACGGAGAGCACAATGGAACAACAAAATTATTATCCTTGATAGCCATTTGATTACGCTTTTATAGTTAGTTTGGCCTACGTGTTTTCCTGTGACCATTTTTTGGTAATTGCATACATGTACAACTGGTCGCTTAAAAGTGAATAAAATACAAAAATTGTAATGCTTGTATTGAATGCAAGAATTAGTGAATCGCCATACTCCTTTTACTCAAATATCGTCGCGTCACAAGTCTTTATTGTTGATTCTCAATCACTGTTATTCGGTTCTAGAATGCTCAAACGTTGTGTATTACGTCTAATTGCAACAATAAAGGAAAAGTAACAGTGACTTGAATGTATCATACAGATGGACAAATTACATTACAAGTGTACACTACTGGAGCCCACATCTTTTTACAGCTTTGAAGACGTTCCAGGAAGATGATGCCAAGACGACGACGCCGCCAAGCAACAATGAACAAACTAGTCCGAGCCAATTCCAGTCATTCGAGAGTGCACGTTCCTTTTGTTCCATGCTTCACAGTAGTAATTTCACCAGGTGAGTCTGTATCAGCCCACCTCATAACTTGATGATGATCAAGAAGGTAATAATTTGATTAGGCGCCCACCACCACAACCACAACCGACCAACAATGATATGTAGACAGACAGGAACAAAAAGAACATAACAGCTGATCAAGAAGAACATTTTGAATCTTCTTGGCATTATCTTCTTGATGTAAAATGCTCACCACATAATAGCCAGTCAAATCAACCTTCAAAAGCATTATGGAGCCAGTGTTCTTTAATATGAATTAAGTGCCTTGAACGAGTTTTACTTATTGTACCGGTCGAGTTTCTTGTGGTCAGTTTTCAAAGACTTGAAGAATTGATCGTAATTGATACACCCATCAAGACTCACGAAGCTTTGCTCTCCCAAAAATTGTCACAATTTTATTGCTTGTGGTCAAGCAAGTTGAAGACATGACATAGGTGAAGATGAATATAAAAGCGTTGATTGTTCAGGTGAACGCGCGTGATCAGGGTATCAATTAATTGAATTTGTTCAAGCATTAACCAATCCACAAGATTCATGTTCTTTGCTATTATTTCACGTACGTCTGATTTTATACAGGAAGCTAACAACGTCCAAACATTAAAAATCCGCAAAAGTGTCACCTCAGGGCCTTGATCTGCTGATTAACTTCCGAGAAAAAATCCAAAACACATTAAAAACATACTTGATGCCTTTGCTTAAATTGTGTAAAAATTCCGAGTAATTGCTCAGCAGGTGAAGAATAATAATTTTTCTTCAAACCTGCCACTAACCGTATATTAGTGAATGCTCAGCAGGCGGTTGTCGATTCAGACTAATTCGAGCTTGCTTCGCTAAAGCAATTATTGCTTTTAATTGAGCAAAGTTTGCTGAACGCTTGGTTTTGCTGAAACTAAATAAGATACGTTAATACCATATCATTACTTGAGCACCTGGAAATTAGCAGAGGCAAACGCGGTGTGTTTACATGACCTGCAATTTTTCAACAGATACCAGCCGCCCAACTGTATAAGCAACAATAACAAAAACATCAGAAATTGGCAATAATTCCCCATTCCATCCCAAAAAAGCAGCAACTGCAAGCATTCACTCTTCCCATTTGAGCAAATTAGCTCATGAATAGTCTACCAATTAGGTTCAATTTGATATATTTGCCATTTTCCATTACTCGCTCTTTCGGATCGTGCTCCAAATGACGACAACGTTGTTGCTGACTGATGAATTACAGGGTGCTGCGAATAATAAAGTTTGATGCTTATTTTTTACATTTGAGCACGATGAAAAGTATGTCTATTAGGGTGGTTATTTGAAGACAGGTTTGTGGTGAATGCATATGAATTAGCGTTGCAGCACCCAACTACCTCAACTGTTTCAGCAAAAAGGAGACAATGAGGAAACTAATAATAAAAGTTTGAACAGGTGAGAACAACAAGATGGAAATTATCATCCAAATTACTTTTTGCAACCTCCTGCATCTCAACAGGCCTGCTATAATGCTTATACTCTGATACCCAATAGTAAGTTTAGATACCTGCCACAAACTCTGTATTTTCCACAACTCCTATTTGAACAAAGCCGGGAAAATAATACAAGAAACGCTTTCTTCGCAATCTATGATGATATCACGACTTTTTAAATAAGAGAAGCGCTTGAAAAAACAGCAGCAGCAGCAGCAGCGCTATGAACGGCAGGAGGAATCATTTTTCGTATAATTAAAACTGAATAAACTTTGTTCATGATTCGGTCGGACATGTCCTATCCTACTGTGAGAGGCCCGGCGGACGAGATTAATGTGAGAATTCAATATAAGCTGCCGACTGGGCCAGCGCCGCTCAAACTGACAGGACACAAGCCGACTGATAAAAGAACGTGTTAATTTCCATTAAGTAGACGCCACTTGCCATGAGTGGTTTCTATGTATAATATTGTATATATTCAGTCAGAAAAAGACGGCAAATTATAAAGAAAGCTATGATGAGGCCTAAAGCCTGTGGAGAGACTTGTTGTTTTGTACTCTTCCCGGTGATTACGCAGGTGTTAATTGGCACAAGTGACCTGCATGCATAATTCAGCCTTGTTTAACAAACCAACCCCGTACATATTTAAGCGCCTTTTTTGTACTTCAAAGCAGTGTTAAATGTACTTGTCAAGGATGTAAGTAGAAGCTATTGCAATTTAAGCTGTTTTCAAAGGAAGCGCTCCAAATTTTGTTCTTGTGGATTTTGTATCCTCGCCCTTGCCGCCGCCATGTTATATTTTCTCCCAAGAGACTCGAAACTCGTTTATTGCACAGATTTCCCGCGGTCCCCTTGCGACAAGTCGAATATCTTTTCCTCGCTCAATTCATGAATAGCAAATGCACGAAAACCCATTATCACACTCGATCCTTCTCGCCTCTTTTTTGTAGCTCCGCCCAGTGTCTTGTACGTCGGCGGCGGTGGCAGCGAAACCAGATCCGAGATTCGGTGAGGGGAGATACTTGAAATGGGGTGTCATCAGAGAAAGGCAAAATTGAAGCTGCTTTTTTTGCTGGACTCGAATATTTTGTTCACGAAAACTTGTGCTTCAAATTAAACCAGGTGATTTCACAGCGTGTTCCAAATTATACATGCAAACCTTATGGTCAGCAGGTGCTGCCGCAGCCACACACCAAACGTATTTTATAAAATTGAAATGCGACGAGGCAATTAGGTTCTTTGGCGGTGGCCGTCGTACTGAAGGCACACACGTGTGTCTTGTTATATTCAGGGACTGTAATTTGGAATTAATTTCTCTATAATTTGTCGTACTTTTGGCACGAGTATGCATAAAGACCATAGAGATTTTTACTTGATGCTTTTTAGGAATTCTGAAAGAGCCTGAAAGCTAAGAAGAGAAATTTTTTCGAGTTTGCGCCTTGGATGTTGCTGACGCAGAAAAAGCCCGAGTCTTTTCAAAAGTTTGTGTATATATACGGAGACGATCGTTTATCTCGATTTTTCGGCTAAAGTAGCCACTTTAGGGAGTATAAGAGCCAGGAGGCATTAACATTTTATCCAGGCGAGATGAGTTGCAAAAGAGACTATAAAATCCTGCTAAACTTTTTATATAGCGGATAAAGCACGAGACTTTATTCCTTCTCAGTCAGTTTCCAACTCGGGCCATTCATCACTGCCTGCCGAGGCTTTGAAACGAGCTTCTCGACAAACTCCAAAAGGAAAGTGGAAGCAAGTTACGTACATGTATATAGAAGGAGGACGGGACGACGACAGTTTTTATATATAAAATGAATCATGTATAAACGGCAAGAAAAGCTTTTTAACCCAAACACTATTACATGCCTCTATGCCCGGTTCTCAAGCTTTCTCCAAGCTAAAGATTCCAAATCCGCAATATAAAATAGCGTCAAGAACAAGACCACTAAAACTGAAAGACACAAGAGAAAGAGCCGTGCCTAATTTAACGTTTCGGAAGGACGAGATTACTGTAATAAATGACTCTAGCTCCATAACCATTGTGAGGGCTTAAGCGGAACTTTTAATTCGAGAATTATTTTAGTGCGGTGTACAAAAGAAGCTGGGATTCCTTCCAAAGTACGAAGGCGAAACTAGCCGAAAATCCCCCAAATGGCCTTGTAATGATCCCGCATTACAATTCACTCAACACCATCCCAGATCCTACATACACACTTACATACATGTAATGTTATATTTATATAATACTTTCTACGATTTCTAAGTCATTTCCCCCTATAGCGACAATAGATTTACTTTACGAGGGAGTCATAGAGTCGATTACGTGAAGGTTGAGCAAAAGTGACCTTTAATGTTATAAATGTAAGTAATACAGTTGTCACTCTCCGATGTTCAAATATTTACTTGATTTCTGCTGACCTCAGGTCAACCCACAGACATAATTCATGTTTATAATAGGCCTGTTTATACAAACATTTTTCCGTCAATGCCAATGCAAACATTATCGGTTTCTGTGACCCTATTACACTATATATCAAATTGTTGCAAAGTAAAAGTACATACAACTTTTGTTGCCCGCCGGAAACATTAAATACCCGGGCATGGTAAATGGCTCAAATGGGGACCTCTGCAAGTATACACAATATTTTAGAGAATCCGGCAACTAACTTTATTGTCCCCAGGAAATTTATTCCAATTTGTCAAGGTTGTTATTCGGGATAAAAGAAGCGGAATTCATTCAAGTACACACACTTTTGTTGGTCGGGGGATATAAATCGGAGACACGCTTCATTCATTATAGCTACAGTTTCTGTATAGAAAATATAAGAGAGCTAATGACTTGATTCGATTTTGCCGGGAAAGGATTTGAATGCAAATCTCCCCGCTAACGACTTCCGGCTGTAATACTAATGTTTACGGTTTTACAAACGATTCTACATTCTCTCTCCCAGCTCCTTGCTTGTTAATAATACACTCGTAAAATACCGCAGTACACATTTTTGAACATTCTTGCGAATTTTGGCAAACCCAAATGAATATAAAATCCACATAAAAAACATGAACTTTCCAAGAGTGAAGGTAAGGGACAATGTAAAGAGAAAAAGAGCTGTTTTGTATGTATCGGTGAATAAATCTGTGCGGAAATAAAGCGTATCGGATTGGTGACGATGTTAAGTGCATACACAATGGCTCTGCCCTTTTCTCCTCCACAACAGAGAAACTAATGATATAAGCTGCTAATGGAAATACAATGGGGAGAAAGGATACTTTCCAAAGCGCACGCTAATAGTTGTCGGCGGCCTTTCTGTTTCAAAAGCCGCGGCGCGCGGTGGTGGTGGCGCTCCACTGGGCGGCGTATTGAATCTAATTTGGTGTGACTGTATATATACGAGCATGGGGCTTTAAAAAATAGGGAAATAATAATAACAAACACCATGTATAGAAGCCTATAAAGCTTCTTCCAAGCGCCTTCTTCAAGTACTTTGGTGGGGATATCGTGTGGCGAAAAGCATTCTTCTCCAGGAGAATTCGCTTCAGTTCAAATGCATGGATGTAATATAATAGTAATGATCGTGTATACTCGTGGATACTAATAGGCCTCCGGTAGTCATGAAGCTGAAATGTGAATAAAATATCCCTCCTCGAGTGTTAATGACTTCCGTGCTTGAAAGGGTTTGATATTATTGTCAATTGTATTTGTTATTGTTGTAGTAGGACTGTTACTAGATCCGTTGTGGCGGCGGCGGCGGTAGCCAAAAGTAACTCGAAACTATTTGGACCTTTTAGGCCTCTTTGGTATTAAACTCCAGGGAGTTGCGCCGATTTTGTTTGTGGCTGTGTGGCTGGGGCTGGAGGATGTTTTGATGGAAATCTTGCATCAGGTTTTTTGATAAGCTGTAAACAGAAACCTTGTGAACTGTGACGGGGACGTGGAGAGCATATGCTCAAGTTGACCAACAAAGTCTCAACGCCAAACGCTGCTGCTCCTGCAACCTCGCCGCCCAACAATCATCATCATATCGGCAACGATTGCCCTACCATTTTTTCCCCATTTGCTTCAATTTCAACCGATTCCATCGATCACCATCAGCTAATCAAGAGCTACCACTTGTGCTTCTGCTGCAGCCGCCGAAGCTCAAGTTGAGGTTAAGTGTGGCGTTGGTGGTACACGCGACAGGACAAAGGTTTTGCATGCGCCGCGGTCATTAGGAACCGCTTTTGATTCAACGGAAACAGCGGACACGGCCGCTGTAGTTATTTTCACACGTATACTAAAATAGGAGATTTCCATCTTGATAAATTTTTTTTACTTTTCGTGTTCAGCCTTTTATGTATGTAACTTTCCAATTTAAAGCAGTAACAAACAGCTGTATATAGATTTTGCGGTTTTGGAGGGAGAGAGACAAATTTCTCTTGCTATCTTATGTAGCTAATAGCCTGGAAAGTTTTACAGATAAAAGAAACCTTTGATGTTGAATTCCTCAGAGGGTTTGCTAGTGTACTACTTATTCATGGAACATTTGGAGAGAAATTGGCAAAGCCCACAAACCATATAGCTATACGCATAATAGTAAATTGCAACTCTTATATCCGAATGTGTATGTATAAATCTTTTCAGCCCGAAAAACCTTTAGAAACCTTTAGTGGTTCTAAATGTCAATTATGGTAACGTTTAAAGCCATCAGAGTCTATAAGTTATCCATTTGATACATTTCATCCGTCTTAAAAGGTGAATGGTGAAAGCTGAGAGTTGTTGAATGATTGAGTAAGAAGCTGAAAGCTGCAGCGTGAGTCAAGTAAGCGGTTTCTCCAGAAGCAAAATAAGTAAAGGGAAACTTAATGAACCTTGAAATTCACAAGGGTTGCCAAAGGTTTTGCAATAGGTATTCTAAGGCTTTATGAAAGCTACCAAAATGTAGAGAGAAAAGCCAAAGCTGCTGACAGTTCGAAGAGGTAGGGGGCGGGAGGCGGATTCAAGCCTCTGTCATTTTTCTTTTCAAGACTTTAACAGAAGCTGTATAAATCTCTATATGAAATATACCTCCTGATACAGTCAAGTACATGCTTTGAACATAGCACCCTTTTGTCATATCCCACGACGACGGATTCAATTGATAATAAAATATAATAAGAATATTGTGCAACTCATGCTGGCTAATGAAAATGTAATTGACTTTCTTTTGTGTCGGTCGGTTTATAAATGGCCACTGTTCTCGCAATTTATTATACACGACATCATCAGCCCTGTAGACCAAGAAGGGACACTTATTTGCTACTGTTTGTTGGTCATATAAATACATGCGGATACGATATAATGAAGCTTTTGATACGGGACGGAAGAAAAGGGTTGAACCGTGGGATCTTTCCTGGAGACCCGAGAGGAGGAGTCGGAGGAAAAGGTTTATTCTCTGAGAATGTTCAAAATTAGTAGTATGAGTAATAATAATAATATCAAAAAAGGTGATTTAACAATAAGAGTATCGGCTTCAATCCCTCAACACTGAAGGTGTGAACCTCGAAAAATCTTCCGTTTCAGCAGTTGGTAATAAGCGGGAGCAATTACAAGGCATGATTGAGATGTTAGCCCTTATTGACGGAGCTAAGTGACAAGAAAAAGTGCATCAAGTGACTCTATTATGCCCATGTCTTCTTGCATCGCTGACGGATTCAAAATTCATTAACAGTCATTAATCAAGTTTGTACAGTCGGATTAGTACTGTATTATATATCTGTGAATTCATTACATGTTTTAAGCGCCTTGGACTTTTCCCGTCATGTCTCAGTCTCAACTATTCTTCGGGGACTGAAACCCGGAAAAATACATTACTCAGCTAAAAACCTGGCTTAATTATTGGTCAAAGAGCAGTTAAACATATGGATTTGAAAAATACTGTTATATGCAGTTAGTTCTTGTTGGATATCCTGGCGGAGCGGGTAATTTAAATCCATTACGTTGCAAGTCACCCGGTAGTTGTGTAAAAAGTGGTCGGGTGAAATATGAATTATGATTATGTTTTTGCCTCCTGCGTTATATTTAATGCCTTAAGCCCCGGCTGAATGTTCTTAAGAGAATTAATGGGTATTTAATTGTGCGATGATCAAGTGTCCTTTATGTGATGATGATGATGAGGCGCTGGGGACTTTTGATAATTTATTCATTCAGCATGACTGTCAAAGAGTAATGGAAACTGAATAGACCAAGACAAGGAGCCCAAATCACCTGTAATCAATGATTAATGAGACAAATTGTATTCTGTCTCTCTCTCTCATGACTTCACATAATGTTACCACTTAATTGCCAAGGCGGCAGTTTATATATAAACATACTGTAAAGCTGAGGAGTCTACCGAGTGTCCAAAATATAACTTGAGGAGTCAGGCGAACTTCAACGGCCGGCACTTGATAACAAAGGTCTTTTGTATCCTGGCAAATTGGTATAATGAGCAATTATTCCGGTTTTGATTGGACATTAATTATTCATGTTTGGCGGGCGTGATGGACGCGAAAGCTTTTAATTAGCAGGTCCATTGTTTCGTTGAAATCTTCTGTACTGAGCATTCCGTTGAAGTAAACGTATTTAGATGCAGAGAAAAAGCCTATTTCGGGGCATTGGAGGAACAAAAACTTATGGAACGAAAGTCATGGGAGATCATGGACAAACTTTTACGAAGAACCATTTTACACAGTTGCGAAGCGGGCGGGAACTGAATGTTAAAAAGCGCGTCGCTTTATCTCTCCTAGTTTCTTTCCTTTGAAGTTGAAATGGAAGCCTAAGAGGAGTCATTACTGAGACACTTTTTCCTCAAATCACGACAGCGCGACACATGACTTTGCTGCTAAATCCCTGAAATTCACTCGTCCCCACAATAGTCCCCGTGAAAGCCAACTTCACTTAAGGTTGGACGAGAATCGAATGGAGAAAGACTTTTGAAAAATAGATGGGAAGCTATGTGTGCTTTCTCTTGTGATTTACCATGTGGTTTCCCTGGTTCCAGTCGAGTCAATAAGATGCCTGCTTCGTCGTCGACTTGTTTGGAGACAGAAGGGCAATTAGGAAGAGTGTTGTATCGGAAATTGGTTCTGCGAACAAGAAGAGAAGGAGAAGAAGATATCAACCAAATCCTAATATATTTTGGGATGGAGAAAGCTACTCAATGGAACTTTGAGATGGAAACTCTTTGAGTGGAAAACGTGATGATGGAGGGAAATGCGTGTTTGTCGACATGAAGAGAACAAGTTGCGACTATGAAGCGTATTATGGTCCCTCGAGACTCGATGGCAAAACTCTGTAAGTGCCCATTTTGCTTTCACAGACTCTCTCGATGTGACAAATTGGCCAATCTCTTGGTTAATTCGGGTGGAAATGCGACACGTCCTTCGTTCCGTCCTCGGATCCTCGCCGTAAACCCAAAAAGGTTTGACACTCGCACCATGAAAGGCATCCCACTTGGGAAATCGTTTTCCAGATAGGCTTGTCTCCGCTTCCTGCTCCGCCTATTTCGCTATTCATATCCTCCCTAGTAAAGCGCTATACTTTTCAACACTTGCCTCTAAAACCTAATCTTGAGTCTCTGAGTCTTCTGCGTGGAAAAGGATGCTTTCTCTATCCGGCACGGTGTAAATGTGAAATGTGTTTCACAAAGATTACTCTCTCGTTTTATACATCTAGCTATATCTAGAGACTTTTTGACAAAATATTAAGGGTACTTAACGTAACAGCTATAGTGGTTACTTATTTGACCGAACGTGGCGGTAAGTAGCATACAGAGACATCGACGACGATATGTAGTGTAGTATGTAGTACTGTATAAAGCTTGAGCTACTATGGCTACTGAACAGCGACTTGACTTCTAATAATATTGATCTCTGACATACGTTGGAGACAACTAGTTGCGGATTTCGAGGATGCCTTCTTTGGTTTGAGAGAAAAGATACATCACTGAGTGAATAGAAATATCATTCCAAAAACGGTTTCACTGCTTGCATGGTTTCGGAGTCGACTGTATTTAAGGCTTCTGAAAAGGCGTTGTCGCCCATACGGAGCCGCAGGTTGTTGACTTCATTCTTGAACAGCTGGGCCAAATCCAGTGTATAGACTACGTCGCGGGCTGCTAAGCGTTTTTTTCGAAGATCGTTTTCCGTTACCAGTTCATCTTCTCGAGTGGTTTCAAAGTCGACGACGCAGAGTGAGCTGCAACAAAATTAAACGATTACTTGCACAATCAAGTTCCATGAATTCGTCTATCCTGTGTATATATTTATATACTCACTCGATGCATTTTCCGTTGACACGATCAGGTTTGATCACATCATTCAGGGTTTCCGATAGAGCGAGGAAGATTCCGCATATCTGATGTAGGATCATCTGCAATTAGGACAAATATACATTTATAAGTTATAAATTATAACTTTATACTGCAGTGTGTGGTTTCAATGAAGTTTTACAAACACATACTTGGTCCCCGGTAGACATTAGCTTTAGCAGGGCAATGCTGATCAGTTTCTTTCTCTCAGGTTGCACAATATTTATGACTTTCGTACACATTACTTCCACGAGTCTATTTAAAACTTCTGTGGTGGATTTTCCTTCGTCAGCACTCACGCATTCTAGGCCATATTGGAACACAGGTTCGGATATTAACAGCAGTCGCGACGCAATAGATAGGTAAAGCGACATAAGGATTGGAGTATCCATAGCATCAAACGCATTTCTGTACAGAATAAAAACATCATTTTTACGAGTTTTCTTTTTGGGCTGTTTTCAAAAATTGAGACTACGGACCTGAATATTCTTCCAATGATTGGTTTGATGGCGACGGGTCCACTGACCGGAGACGTACGTAGCATGGTTTCGATACACCGCATTACTAACGCTGTCCCGTCAGCTCTCATATCGGCCACGGAAGAATTCAGTTCTTGACAAACAGTGGATCCGAAGCGCTGGACGAAAGACTCAGGATAAATCAGACAATAGCAATTGACCAGCGTTAAAGACATTTTCAAGTGTTCCGTGGATATGCCGAGAAGAGGAATGAGATTGTCAACCAGTGGAACGAAGCAATTACTGTAAAAACGAACACCAGAGTATTCAGTGTACGGCACTGTGTCGGAAACTTGATTACTTTGTTGAGGAATCTTACTCGACTGGTTCTGGAGCATCTTCCATCAAGGCATGCCACAAATCCAGGGCATCCTCAAGGAGATAAACGTGTTCAGGGCTAGTGAGATCTGTGGCGATTTTGATCACAGGGAACAAAAAGTCCCTCAAACCGATGGCATCTGGTCCCAAAGCCTATAAGATAGATTCACATGAATATTTGGCCAATGGAAAAGAAAAGGTAGAAAGGGTTATAGACTCACGTTAACTAATTGAATTGAGGTAGATACAACGGCAGCTTTGAGCATGTTATGATCGTTCGCCCACAACAAGGGCAAATATCTTGCAAGTGAAGCAATTTGTTCCGATGTCTTTATTTGGCAGCCCACTCTTTCGATCAGGAAGCTCATGGTATGCAATACCCGCATCTAAAAAAGACACCCTATGAACACAAGCCCTCGTATACATTCGACTTACTCGAGTGCCACTTCACTGACCTTATTGTCGCATTCTCGGACGTCTTGCAATAAACTGAACAAGTTATGGAAAGTGTCCTGTAGAAATGGCTCGAAAACTTCAGGTACAAAGTCGAAATCATCCAAACAGTTCTTCAAGGCTTGTGATGAACTCAAGCGAACAACCACATCGGGTGAGCGAAGCCCGCTGAGTAGTAAGGCATACACATTTGGGCGAGAATCAGGGTTAATCTTAACACCAGTCCACTGCCCAACTAGCCACGTAATCCGTCGATGAAGAATAGGCACCGGGAGACTAAGTTCTTGCACTAAAGTGGTAGAGAGCCATTGGTCGAACGATAGCTGTAAAACAAATTGGATTACAATGTTTCTTCCTGGAAACTCAATAACTTCGAATAGCGATTCATACCTCGTCATAAAGCTCAAACGCAGTTATTCCAGCAGCATTGTACAAAGCATCCTTAGCAAGAACAGTTTGGAGGTCATTAGGATTAGCCAATGGTGCTTCGAACTCCTTCATTAAAGCTAACAAAACTTCAGCAGACTTTTTGTATTCCTTGAAAAAAGTAACTAACAAAGTCTCCGCGCTTTGCTGTTGATCAAATCATTTTTACAATTAGTAAAGACTCAATTACTCAATAAGCACAAGTCAATAGGTTAGAAAACGTTTAACTTACCCTTAAATTATATTTCCATGTTTCACCACTTTCCTCCATTCGCAGAGCTGTTGGAAAAGAAATAGTTAGTTTCAAAAAACTACAAATAAAAATTTCTAATATTTTCTGCTTACCGAACTCTTCAGGATCTTCGTTCCAATGATCGAGTTCACTAGATGTCAGCGGTAGGTAACGCGTGACTAGGACTCGAACTAAAACATTCAGAGTATCTTCAACGAAGAATTTCTCTTTGATAGCTGCAGCTTCGAAGGTTAGTGGATCAACTTCTGATCCCGACTCGGTCCTTCCCAAGCGTCTCCCAGATGTGTCGACTAGAAATTACACTTCCATTACTTTCAACTCCAACCAAGGATAGCCAAGTGTAATAAAGAAAATTCATACAGTACCTTCATACACCTTGGGAGGCCGGAACTCCGGACAGAGAATTATGGCTTTCATGAGATTCAACGGATGAATAGCAACCTTCTCGAAAATCATCCTTCGACCATCTTCCGAAAACCCAAAATATGACGCAAATTCCAAGGCTGAA
This sequence comes from Sphaeridia pumilis, assembly GCA_034698345.1. Classification (NCBI taxonomy): domain Eukaryota; kingdom Metazoa; phylum Arthropoda; class Collembola; order Symphypleona; family Sminthurididae; genus Sphaeridia; species Sphaeridia pumilis. Next base: position 24,395 of record JAQGBJ010000412.1, on the reverse strand, counting down.
GATAAAAATGGCACGAATGACAGCGGATGTATCTCCAACAAATCTCCAATGATTTTCCACATATTTATCACATGTTTCTCCAACAAAGTTGATGCATCTTGACGACTAGCACCTATAAAACCAATACTGTTACACTAGAAGTTCATTATTAACTCCGCTGCTCTTGGTCCGAAAACTTACGAATCTCCAAAGTTTCCTTTGCTCTCCTCATAACATTAGGGATAAAATTTTGGATACTGCGACTTTCATGCGGCATCTTGTATCCTCTGACGCAAAGTATACGCATGATCTTCAAAGCAAAATGAGCACGGTGCAAAGAGTCGCCGGAAGCACCAGAACTGGCCCATGCCACAAATAACGTGTCCCACAGATTGCTGAGGTAGTCGAACATCTCAGAAGCCATTTCATAAAAGATTTTCCGATCGCCAGTTAATCTTTTGGTTGACAGAACCTTGATTACATGGTAGCACGCCATTAATGCCCTAAAATGACAGAACAACTCAATTAGCCATTCAAACAACATACATGTCGTAGAACCTACAGTCATCATACCTCAGTTGCTTATCCGGGTCATCATGTCGGATATTTTGCATCAAGAAAGGCAACAGAGTTGTCCAATCCTTTGGAACTTCCAGCCGAGCTATCTTAGCCATCACAACGCAAAGTTGGGTAACGATCGACAGCTGAGGTTCCACCAGGATCATCTGTTCCAAAGCTGTCCGTATCATCGCTTTCTCTTCTTCCGGCAGAGAACTAAAAAACATTGGATTACAATCTTCCCCGTAAATTCCATTCGTATTATCCCAAACTTTAGGTCATTACTTCAAAGCTTTTCTCCATTGACGATCCACTCCGTGCTTTAGGGTCACGACAGCCACAAACCGAGCGTTCAAATTAAACTGGTACGATGACAGAACTTTCTGAAATGTAACAACAAGATAACCTTCATCAATTCAATTCCACACAACTAAAATCATATCGATTTGCTACAATCCTCACCGCTAATGTCGGATAGAATCCCGGTTGAGTCTCCCATGACTGAAGCTTTGCTTCTCCCGACTTCATAACAGCCGGATTCTGCGATGAAGCATCCTGCAGAGCCTGGTAAAGCGTCATCAAAGCAGCGTCTCCTTCCATTGTGATGTTCAATACTCAGTCTTTTCCAGTACTCTGTAACTCTTCCAAAATCCCTGAGTCCTTCAGTAAATAAACCGGTGCCTCCCAAACCTGACTACTCTCAAGAAACGCAAAATTGCTTCAGAATAATATTCAAGCATCTACAGCTCTTCAATCTTCAAGGTACGCGGTACTCTAAACACGAATCACTGGGCTAAAACTTATTTCAACTTATGGCCTTTTGTGTCATCAAATAATCACATTTTTTCAAAACCTCAAAGCTACGTACTTTATATAATCGCCGCAAGAAAAGCTTGAATTTTCTACAGGCACTAATCAAACATTTAACACCTAATCTATTCAGTCTATGCACTTTGAACTATGACCCTACTCAAACAAACTGCCAATTGAATTCACCTTCCGATTGTTTACAAAATTTCCAAATTACGAGTATATTCTCATTGTTTTGATCACATCTGATGTATTTTCATGTGTTTTGCCCAATGCGTGTTGAAATCCGTCTCTCTGTTGGCGCCCTTCAGAAGCATCTTCTCTTTATACAAAATTTACACGGTAGATGGCGGGCGCTGCAAATCGTTTGAATTCAATCTTGATTCGATTGTCGTCAGCATCTTGTTCAAAAAGATTCTTTTGCAGCATCATCGGCCAAAGGTCATCCAGTCGACGTGCTGTCTGAATGTCTGGATGTTTTTTGCCAATTTTTTTGCACATTCCAGTTCCCACATTAAAGCCCCAGGCTATCAATTACACTCGGCAAAAAATCTCATGGCCATTTTTGATTGATGCAAACAACTTGTTGTTAGCTTTTCGCTTCTTCTCCTTTGCTTCCATTTCCAACTCGTCGAAATCATTCAAGTACCTGCCCCTTTGGACATTAGTTACGGCTTATTTCAGCGTCCAACTTTTTAATTGTTTATAATCTGCTGATTAATATTCAAAGAAAAGGACCAACGCGAAGAACAAGAGTGGTTTTGAGAGCGAAACCTTTTGCTGCTGGTCAAGATAAGACGTACAATTCTACGGTTAGTTTGCAGAGAAAACTGTCCCTCTTGAACGGACCGCGGAGCAATAAAAATAATCTTTGCAGCTTTGCTGGGCAAAGGGGGCAACTGTGTGAGAGAGATTTTCCAGATTCTGTATGTACGATAATGGAGAGTGAAGGAGGCTACACGTGAAGTGAATATCAATGAGCGCGCTCTGGCTATAGCGACAACATATGGACGAGATGCTTTTAAAGGGCGAAAATGCATAAGCGGAGCACTAGGCGCGTTTTGAAGGAGAGAAATTCTTGGGAGTGTTCATTATGTATCTTATCAGTTTTGACTGGGCGCCTCAACAAGAAACTTAGTGCTATGAAACAGTATTAAATTAATGTTTGAGTTGGTTTTGATTAACGATTCATTCAGTTTTAATTGAATCCATCAATTGGGAGTGTGTGCAATAGTGAGTAATATTCATTTGGTGTTTCGTAAATAGTTTAGTGTTTGTACATGTTGCACCATTGAATTCCTCTCCGCTGAGATCACTCCTGCTCTCACTGTCGTCAAACTGGAGACTGCAAAATACACAACTGTTGACTTTTGAGTCATTAAACTAACGACATCAAAGTAAGGCGATAGTCGCTTAACAGTTTGTTATTTAAAGGAGACAAGTGTCACAAATTCTGTCGATTTAGGTGAGTTTCCGTGGCTGAAGAGCCAAGTCTAAAAACAGTAACAATCTGCATTAGAAACAAGTTGCGGAAAGTCATGTGGTATGGAAGTAACCAAAGTTTTTTGATTTTCAGGAAGAAGACGGAATAATTGAGGATTAGAAGTAGCTTAGTTTGTTAAAAAGAGACTGATGAAGTGACAACATGGCAGCGAGTTTGTCGACAGACATCATGATTCCGGAAAGTGCTCCGAATCTCCAGTTGCCGAAACACATTGAGTTCCTGGCCAAATATGGATCATCCAAGGATGATGATTATGTAAGTGGGCTTGATTTGACAACTTTGAGAATTGATGCTTTAAAACCTGAACCTGATAGTCCGGTATAAGGTCAAGAATTGATGGAAATAGACTAATTGTGGTATCAACTTGGATTGCAGGAATTCTGTATGACAGAGTTTCTTCGGATGTCGGGAATGTACTGGGGATTGACAGCACTGGATCTGATGGGGAAATTGGAGTCCGTTCCGAAGGAAGAAGTTGTTGAGTTTGTTGTTGATTGTTTTGATGAGAATTGCGGTGGGTTTTCTCCGGCGAAAGAACATGACCCTCACATGTTATACACTTTGAGTGCAATACAGATTCTTGCAATGTGAGTCTAGTTTAGTTAAGTGATTGGGCTTGTGTGGCTGAATGGTGGTGGATGCTAATGAATACTTTGGGTTTTCACAGGTATGATGAGTTGAAAGCAGTAGATTCGTCAAAAGTAGTCGGCTTTGTGCAAAGTTTGCAGCAGTCTGATGGATCCTTCTTTGGTGACAAGTGGGGAGAGGTAGACTTGAGATTCACATTTTGTGCTGTTGCTACCTTGGCTTTGTTGGTAAGTTGATGTTTCTGAAGATTATATATGGATCGAGGTATGGGATGGTGGACGTTAGATAATGATTCGGGAACTTTTTTCAGAAACGACTGGATGCCATAAATACTCGTAAAGCAGCAGATTTCATCATGTCGTGCCAAAATTTTGACGGGGGTTTCGGTTCAAAACCTGGGTCCGAATCTCACGCTGGTCTTATTTACTGTGCTGTGGGGGCTTTGTCTATTCTGAGTAAGTGGCGCACATTTAGGGCGGATTGGAGGTATTGAGTTTTCATTATTGAATACGTTGTAATTTTTTGCAGAGGAAGTTGACAGAATCGACGCTGATTTGCTCGGATGGTGGCTGTGTGAAAGGCAGTTAAAATCGGGGGGATTCAACGGACGGCCTGAAAAACTTCCAGATGTTTGCTATTCTTGGTGAGTGATGTTTAAGGCATTTAAGAAAAAAACATATGTACCTCCTTCAGGCCACGACATTAAATGCTGATAAGAGAGTAATAATGTGAAATTTTGAAATTATAGGTGGGTGCTTGCGTCGTTAACTATTCTTGGACGCGCACATTGGATAGATCACCAAGCTTTAACGAAATTCATATTATCGTGCCAAGATGTTGCTACAGGAGGTTTCGCAGACCGGCCGGGTGACATGGTTGATCCGTTCCACACCCTATTCGGGCTCGGTGCGCTTTCTATCATGAGATATGACGGGGAGAAGGCCATTTCATTGAAGCAAATCAACCCGGTGTTTTGTATGAGTCAAGATGTGATTGATAGACTTGGAGTAGAAGTTCAAACGCTAACAGCGAGAGATTCTTGAAGCCATCAGGGTTATGACAGTGTATTTTCTTGTTTGTTCTTGAGTTTTTAGATTGAGTTTATTTGTGTTCATTGATTTGTATTCAATTCTTGAGAAGGAAAGGCAGCAAAAGCAGGACGCTTTTTTGCAGGATTTGGCATAGAGGGGTAATATCTCGGAAGGACTGCTATATTACACTGAAAACTGTTTAACGGTTTCACGAAACTGCTCAATTATCTTTTAGGAATCTGTGTCCATTATCACTGAATCGGTTTCACTAAGTTCCATAGTAGCGTATGACAAGTTCTGTTAGCCAGTCGAGCACAAAGGAAAGGAAACCATTTGTACGTTTATACGCGGTGTTTTAGCTTTTTATACAAGTGTCTCAGAAACCTTGCCGTCGACATCCAGGTTAGCATCGTATTTGTACCACGTATTTTAAACGCTGTATCATCGAGAGCGTGAACATTGCTGTGTATGCTGATTGCTACTATGTCTCCGTATTGTAATGCTAACTTGCGCTAAAGTCTGGAAATGTTGCTTTCATGCAATACGCAATCGTCTTGTATCTTGAACTGTATAATGCTGTACTAAAAGTTAAGGAATTTTTAATGTACTGGTACATAAACTGAATTTCCTTGTACAGCAGCAAAGCGTTGCAGCGACCAAGAATGTTTTGACTGATAAGCTATAAGAGTATGGTATGCTAACGGCTGATAACGAATTGTACGGTCTATTGCAAGACGGCAATGGTTTTTCTTGTGCGCTGAAACTAGACACTACTACACTACTACTACTACAACGCGGAACGCGAACGCGCGGCTCGGCAGTACAAAGCGCACACGGTCTCATTTCTACAAGTTACAATACATTAATAGAATTTCTACGTTGTCCTTGATGACTTGTATCCATGAATTTGTAACTAATCATAGATGTTTGTAGCTTACTATGTAAATTTTCATCGATGGCAATTGCTGAAACGCTACTTTAAATTCCGCGAATGAACCTGCTCGGGACATGTCCTCGTTGCATTACACTGGTTCCATGTATTCAAAGTCGGAAGAAAATCGATTTATCGTTAGATAATGTGCAATAGCAATAGTTTAATCTTATCACTGACTTGATCATAGTAGCACATGCTTTGTAATGAAACAATTGCAATCAAGACACATAAAACATAAAAAAAGTTAGTATCACAATTAACGATTTGAATTTGTCGCTTTTCTATGCGTTTGCTATCAATGCACCATGAAACCAGCACGGAATGAGCACGGACGTTTTCTATGAGATTACCAACAAAATTATGCAACTTAAAGTCTATTGATATTAGCAACAATAAAAACTCTACGATCATCGGGGATTGTCTACAACAACGGGGTAATTGCCACGACGAAATTTGTCATTTTCTCTCTTCCTTGTACGCAATTAGTTCTACCTAGCCGTATGGATAAATTACTATTACTGCTAATAATCGTATCTGAATAGAGCAAACGTTTCTCGTGTTTAACAATCTCAAAGCTAATAATACTAGAAAGATGGCCGATCATTCAAAGGTAGCCCAGCTTGACTTGGTCTTCTGAGGGGGCGTGCTGGAATCACTCACTGAAAGCTGGCTGAAGTAGTCTTGAAGACCGTATTCGTTTAGTAGCTGTTCCTCAGTTTTGGGGAGATCGGCAAAAACTACGTCGTTTCCAGCTAAATCATACAAAGGATTCTCTAACGAGAAATGAAATCCATTCGTTTCAGACGCGGCATCAGGAGTATCAAAATCTATCAAATTTTCCTCAGATTTGCTTAGTCGTGGTTTGATTCCAGTTTCGTCGAGGGAACCGATAGCGTCCGGTAACCTGGATGCTGACGACGAAGACGTGAGATGGACCAAGTTGTCATCCGAACTCTTACTGGACCGAGAGCTATGGGGAACTTCTAACGAGTTTGTAATACTTCCATTAGTGTGTTGAAGGCTTGTGATGCTGCCGTATTGACGTTCAGACCTTTTTATTGCAGTCCTGGAAACAGTGCAATCTGAACCTATAGTCAATTTTCAAAATGGCCTCCCGAAAGCTTGCATGGTGTGACTTTTTTCAGTCGTCAATAACTCAAGAAACGATACAACATCGAGACGAAAACGCAACAATTGGACAATATAAATGAGGCGATCAGTTTTGACCGCTTTAGCAAAGCTTTAGGGAAGCCAGATATGCAGTTCTGTGCAACTAGCTATTAAATAAATTACCGCACCTTCTCCAATTCTGTTTCGTAGGCGAGGCGTTTTCACTTAGAGCTCGAGCAGGTAGATGCATTGGACTAGGCACGTTTAGTTTCGATTTGATGTCCGAGTAGGCGACATGACCTTTATGCTTAACTTGTTTTCCGCTTTCTTTGACCTGCAGAGGAAGATTTAGAAAATTTGATTTGTTCGTTCATCAGTTTGATATGCTCAACCTAGGCTATACATACCGAGCGGATGGCAGATTTTAAAGCGGAGTTCTGTTTGACTGATTCAATTATGTGACCGCTTTCGCGTCGGACACTGGTCATGACAGCCTTTCCGGCCTTTTTTATCGCCCTGCAAATTCAGAAATACCAATTAAATTAGGTTCAATTAATATTCGACCGAAAATGGTCCTAGATATTTGGCGATGATATTTTTATTACTTGTTCTGACTTCCAGCCATACTTCGTAGCGCAGGCATTGCAGCTTTTCCGTTGGCTCTCGCTGACTTCCAAGCAACCACCTCTCGTTCAAACTCATCAGTAGTAGCATTCCTATCCTTTATTCGTTGTAGCCTTTCTTCTATGAACTGATGAAATATTTGCATCCTAAGAATACTGGTTCTGGACTTTAAAAACGCCCGATGGGAGTAAGGTGCGCTCATAATGAACCTGAAACAATGAAACACGTTATAACCAGTAGTCATAAACTTGTGGCTGGGCGGCTGGGCATGAAAACACAACAGAAAATAAGATAATATAACAAGCTTACAGCTCTTCTTCAAATTTTTCGCCTTCATTTACAAAAGCTTCTTCGTAATGTCCCATCAGCTCTACCAGAGCTCGAAGAAAAGCTCTGGCAAGACCATCTCCTTGTACTCTGTCTTTGCTTAGATTCTTTTTCAAGTGGTGTATAACTTCTGAAGGCATGGATGCAACGTCTTCTTCGAACGGAGTTGTAACTGTGTCCCCATCAGCATCCACCCGAACAATCTCTTCCAGTTTCTCAGCAGGTAGCTTATCCCAGAGCGCGTTTGGCACACCAATTAGAAACGGCATTGGTGCGTCCAGATACTCTTGCAGATTCGCAGGAAACACAGGAATGAATATATGCTGCCAGTGCATTGGAAACAAGAACATGTCACAAGCCATCACTATCGCGGAAGATCTCGACAACTTTTTCGATGTTATGACTATTCTTCTTTCTGCCAACAAGGAAACAAATAACTTGACCATCGAGTCCACGCCAAGGCCAGAATAGAACTCACTGACGTATCTCTGAAAATTTTCCAAACAATCAGTATCGCATTGCAACAATCAAGTCCAAAATGACTCGGACTCAATGCAAGAACCTCAGACACTTACACTTTCCGGAATGCTAGGAAGGCCGTAGTCTGAAGGAGCTGCAAATACAAACTGCTTCGACCTCGATCGGATGGGCACATTCAAGCAAGTACTAGGCTCAGGGATCGGAGTTGTGAACAGCGTAGTTAAAAAGTATTCAATAGCTTCGAGATCTGCTTCTGCACAATAATTTAGAGCTCTGTAAAATAATTCTTGCCAAGGCAAATGCGATAGAAATAGTGAGCACTGTTTTGCATTTGGAGGGTATCGACAGTATCCGAAGGTCCATTTGGAGTCTTCACCAGTCAAGACAAAAGTAAAAAGTTCCACGTTTTCACTGAAAATTCAAATAACGCCGGTTTACTCCAATTCAAAAGTTGATATTATATAGTAGTATCCATATATTCCCTAGACCAGTTACTTCTACTTACTTCTGAGCAGGACAGGGAAAGGCAAACTGTGCAGCAGACTTGAGTACCTCTTGGTCGTTGTACGTTACCGGAAAAATGGAATGGACGGTCGACTTCCATTCCGCCGGGTCACTTGGTGACCGTACCATCGTAGTGTTTCCATGCTGAGCCCACAAAGGCTCTATCACCATGTAGCACTCGAATAGTCGTTTTATATTTTTTCGGTCCCTGTAAACAGACACGTTTTTTAATTTTGATTGAAATTCTTTTCAACCCCACTTGTTTACAGTATGGTTTATTTGGGATTTCAACTCACCTCACTCTTGAACCCATTGTGCAAGGTCCACTCGGTGGATGTAAGCCAAACAAAACAAGCTTCTACCAGTGCATCTTGGGTTCGTTCCTTCAATGCCAGTCATCAACTAAGAAACTATCAGAGACATCGACCGAATCCACTGGATTAATGCGCACTTCCGTTGTATAATCTCAAAGACCGAATAATCTTGACCACTTCCAAGTTCCAAGTGAACCTAAAATCAAGCAAATATGCGAATTGAGTTAAGCAACAATCATTAAACAAACCACTATGTTCTGGATCTCCCAAAACTAAACAATCTACCATCAGTAAATGTCGTGGACAAACAGATAATATGAAAACCAACATTTACACAGGAGATGGGATTACTCATACAAATATAGTCAGTAGGTCAATTGAACCGATAAAATTCTCACTAACGACTGATTCATGCAATTTAATCCACTTCAACTCTTTAACCCAACCACAGAATCGATGAGGTAATCAACTTGTAATTCATCCACATTGCCGCTCTCACCAGGACTATTTAACTCATAATCAACTATATTTAACCGTTATCTTTGCCTTATTCAGCAAAATTATTTGGGAAAACCGACCGCTACACTTGCCTAAAACGCCCCAAACTTTTGACACTTGATTATCATATCATTATATCATGGTTGATAGTAGTGTGCACATTTACTCACTTGATGACTTGAATTCGAAGATCTCAAGAGAGCAGTTTACCACTCACAGACTGCGTGAATCTTTTAAATGTCACAGCATAAGTATAAAGACTTTCTTCCCAGACTTGTAGTGTATAAATTGACCACAATTGACAATGTTTTGAAAGCGTCGACGCTGCACTACTGCTGGATGCAGTACACATGCGAGATTTCAAAGGGAAAAGTTGGAAGTAGAATCTCTTGATCAGTCTTGTGAAGAATTCGTCAATAAAACAGCTGTGTTCGCAGAATCTCTCACACTCTCAGCAAATATTTCATACTTTTTCACACATGGAAATGATGATCATTGTTAAACGACAATGGATTCTGAATCACAATCAACAATTAAATCAAAATAACAAAGAAATTCTAAACTTCAGTAGACGAAAAATAAACACGAAATGTCACATGAGCAAAAAGTGCAGAAGCACGAACGAGCGGAAGATATGGAAAGTGGGGAAAATTGTAAGCAGTGACCATAGAGTGTATGGGTGGCCTTAGAGCGCCAAACTTAAATTTGTATGTTGAGCTCGCAACTTTCAATGGTTCATGGACATGGACACAACTACAGCGATTTGTAAACAAACCCGTTTTTTCATTTTATCTGCTGGAATTTTTACAATTTCGCAGAAATTTTTGGCACTTCAGCTTTAATTCAAAATAAGATTCCAAGGAGAATTTAAAGAGTTTGTTCTATCGATAGTGTAACGGCCATAGAAGATTCGGTCTGCGAAACTGGACCCACGAGGTTGGTGGTCATTTGCGGGGGCGGATCATCGCGAAAAATTGGGAACGGCAGGTAATTTTCTCTGTACGCAATCTCAAGAAGCGGATCAAGTGAATTGACATGCACATGGTGGATTTTTAGACAGCTGTTTTTGGTTTTGTCATGAATTTTCATGTGGAGTGTTCTTGGTATGAAATCAAATTAAAAGTATATTTCATTGATTCAGCCTGGAAGCTAGCGAATGAATCGCAGATTGTTGAATGCATTGAGTCAGTTGTATAATAGAAGGTGTCGAATGTCAAGATCAGCAGTTTTATGAAGGACGTTCAAAGTGCACACGTTCGACTGCTACCAGTTTATCAAGATGAGACTACAAGTATCGCTTGTTGATAGTTGATGATAGTAAAGCTTTAGCTGCCGTATTCGCCATTAATACACATTACGTGTCTTCCAGAGTCGCGTGAGTACAAAATTGCCAAATCGTTACGTTCTTCGATCAAACAGTGTATTACTTTCCGCGAGTGATTGCAATGTTGAGTGAGTGGTGTCGGCGGCATTGGCATTAATATCTTCTATAACGCCAAACAGAGGCCAAGGCAAGTTTTGATACTTGATATCAGCATGTCCAAATTTTTTGATGATTTCTGTATCGAAAAGCTACCGGGTTGATTGATGGCTCTTGACTCGCTTCGAATTATTGCGGAAGTTTGATTCCTAGGAGGTATAATTGCACTGCGTCGTATATCTAAGCCAAGAAGTACCTCCTGGTTGTACTCATCAGCAAGGGGGTTCAGTCGCTCGACAATCTCGAGGAAAATCTTCCAAGTTCCCATGCATTTTAAATACGTTTGAAGCCACACGGAATCTTGATAGCGGTTTTAACAAACGCGGTAGTGGTGTTCTTCTGCGGTTGGAGTATTGCCTCTGACAGATAAGGGATTTTCCAGAGGAATTGGCGTCGTAGAGAACTCTGGATGTAAAAAGTTTGTAGTTAGTTGCAGTCTCGTTTGTGTGTTTGAGGGAAGACTGTTGTTAGCTTCGTTGGATAATTGAATTGTTGTTAGAAAGTCAATTGATGGACGGCTGTAGAGGTAAGATTCGCAATTATTTACTCGAAATGACACGTTACGTTGTTGGATGTAAGCGAAAGTCCTCAAGCGCATCTCTTATAACTGGTAGCGAAGCGCGGCGCTTTGCTTTCGTTTTTGTGAAGGGTTGACTACATAATGTTGTCGATGTAAACAGTAACGCATGTTTATGGGAGAATTGAAGGACGATTGTTAGGTAAGGGGACGGGAAACGTAACGTAACGAAAAAAGTGAGAGTTGACCATCAGCGTAACAATGCTTAGTTTTCAGTTGGCACTGCGACATGAAGGATTCAGCGGTGGTGTCAAACCGTGTGTGTTTTTTTATTGTCATATGTATCTCTTGAGAAGCTAGGTTTTACAAAGTTCAAACAATTGGCAAAACATTTGCAAATCGGTCAGTTTTAAACAGTGGACGGTTTTTACGTGACTTTGCTATCAGTCTAGTCTATCAAGTGAATTCAAATCTGGCGTATGCTAGCTCCAGCGCCATCACTAGCACGTAAGCAATCGAGAACAGGGTTGTATATAGAATAGATAAATAATTGCAAATCTGCAGAATCTGCACAAGGTGAATGGTGGAATAAGTATGAGTCTGTTATATCTGCCGGGCTTGCAGAATTAGTCAGCAATGTATTATTACAGACAGGGATGGATGGAAGTTTGCGTGTATGTGATCAGTTGCTGCTTTTGATAAATTCGCAAACCACAAAGACAGCTTATATAGCAGCTACTGTCGTGTCAGTAAGTGCAGCAGGTGTCAGTTGATCAGATTTGCCGAATTGTTCTTTTATTCCTCCAAGTTGTCCTGCTGTTCAGATGTGACAGGTGTTTTGTGGTACAAGTTCCAAGGCTCGAATTCCGGGTTCGTGCTCGTAGATGAAACTCGTTTCTCTGTAATAGTTTCGTTTTTGGAAATCTCAAGGGACTTGAAAGCTGTAAGTGGTTTGTATTTTTGCGGAATCGGATTATATGAACAGTTTCCATTCAGAGCGCTTTATGCTTTTTCTGCCGCGGAATCTTCTATAAAAGCAAAAACCTGAAAGCTTCCCGTAATGTCGTTATCGCATCAAAATCTGACCTTCAGTAGGCACGTTAATTGAAGTTGAATGATTTCTCGCTGAACTTCAAAGAAAGCAAGCTTGGAGCATTTTCATGCTCGTGGAAATCCATTTCCACTATATGTAGTTCTAGCAGAGCTCGATCGAATACCATACAGTATTTATCTGGATATAAAATTGCCTTTTTCCGGCCGTGAGTACAAGTACATATAAGCAACTATGGTCAATTTCGGTATTTGAAGGATTATTGAAGACCATAAATACAGCCAACTTGAGCAATAAAAAATACCTGGTGGAAGCAAATTACTTGCGGTCCTAAAATAATTGTTTGTTTTTCGTCTGGCGGCAGAAATGGTTCTTTAGGATGACAACTTTTGGTTACCATGAGAATTGAAACTAGCTCGAAAACAGTAAAATATGAAATATGAATGGGAAGCACTTAAAGCTTCAAGCCTTTTAAGCAGATAGTTTAAGTGTCGGAGCATTATTTGAATCCATGAATGTCGCCGAATGACAATCGAAATGACTTGGATGCAATAGGATCTTTCCTTGTTAGTCAGAAGTCAGAAGCTCGTAAACTATGCATCTATGGCAGTGAATATTATTAGTTGATTTAAAGTCGAGAGTTGTGAATTTTGATTGTAGCATCCTCTCGACGAGCGCCTATTTCAGAGCTTCGTCTGTATCAGATCAGACTACATTGTATATAAATGTAGCTGAATGAGTTTGGATGCAGAAAGCTTTTTATTCCGCAGCGTTCTCAAGGGCAAATATGTCATTATATCCTTGGAGCCTAACAATTTCGTGAGAATCGAGTTTTGTTGGCTGTAGGTCTGGTGCTGGTTGATGACTAAATCTGGAGTCTGGAATGCAAGTTATGATGGTTACTAAAAGGCTTTTATGCTGTTTGCAACAAAAATGCAAGAGACAAGGGTAGACGTTGTCTGAAATGGGTGTGTGGCTGGAATGATCTTTTGATATCTTGATTTTTACTAACTGATAACGATTTTTATTGCTTGCAGAGATCCCAAGAAAGCTATAATCGCAGTTTACTGGAAGAAGTTCATCTGAAGACTGAAGTTTGATTGATTCACCAAGCACTATCCTTGATCTGTCAACTGGAACGTACACGGAGGATCCAGATAAGCGAGTCTCATCTGAGTCAACTGGAAATATTGAAGATATTGGAAATCGTTATAGCGGAGAAGAGCCAAGTTGGATGCGTTGCTCAAGCTCAATCGATGGTTGGTGCAGCTAATGCAAGTTGAGTCAAACCTAAGTGAACATTATCGCCGTCGTCATTTAGTTTAAATACTGCGAGAGGAAAAAGTTGAGAGAATCAACATGTCTCATTCGCATCATAATCACGGTGACCACGTCCATGGTAACACAGTGCCGCCGCAAGTGACAGAAACTATCCACGCTCCTGAATTAAGAGCAGACGACCATTCTGGACACGAGAATACTACGGGATCCACCAGCCACGATATGATGAAAGTAAGATTTTGGCGGTGGAAGTACTATCATAATCATACTAGTTTCAACATCTATGATTGATGGAAATCTAACAGAGTCTTTGCTGTTTTCAGATGTTTTTTCACACTGGCTACGACGACACCATTCTCTTTGAGCAATGGAAGCCGACGGAAATTGGTGGGATGATTGGATCCTGCGTCTTTATCTTCTTTCTGGCTTTTGCCTATGAAGGGCTCAAGTATTATCGGGAGCATTTGTACCGAAGGTCGTTTACGGCGGTGCAATACAATACGGTTTCGGTTCCTGCTGAAGGTGGGCCTGTGAGAGAAACGCAAAAGACGGTCCAGTAAGTTTCCGTTGAAGTGTGTTCAAATTGTAGTATTTTGAGGTTGTGTAAGGTGTGTATTCAGAGAATATAAATGTCCTGTGCAACTTTAGGGAGAATGTAACGGGTGGAAGCTGCTTTCAAGAACCGCAATTAGTACTTCCGGTCCTAAGCTGTCCTGGAGCAATGAAGCAGATTCAAGATAGAAAAGAGTTAAAGTTGAATAAGAAAAATGGAGAAGCGGTTTCAGTTCAAAGTATAATCAAGTCGATGGTATCGTGCCCGTCGTGCGGCTTAGAAACTGGTGCTGGAGCGATATCGGTTGCTGATGTGCGGCTGACTCATAAGTAAAGTGATAAGATTGATGAAACAGCTATGAAATAGTTAGAACTGGAAGCTGAGAGCTACAGCTAGAAGCAGTGTCTAGAAAAACTACACGGCGCGCAGATGCTAAGTGTCGCTCTGCATTTCAAGTTGTTGACTAGAAGTAATTGAGTGTTAATGATGTTGTAGCAAGAGACTAATTGACATTTGTTTGTTTGTTTTTCAGAGTCAAGATGTTCAGTATGCTACACACATGGCAGACGGTTCTTCACGTCGTCCAGACGATCATATCCTACTTTCTTATGTTAATCTTTATGACGTACAACGTTTGGCTATGTTTGGCGGTAGCTTTAGGAGCTGGAGTGGGGTACTTCTTTTTCGGATGGAAAAAGTCGCTAGTTGTAGATATCACGGAACATTGTCACTAGTGCTGCGAAATCAAGTCTGAGAATTTTAATCTAGTTATTACATAAGTTTAAAAGAATTGCTAAGCTAGAATAATGTTATAATAGCGGTGGAAGACAATCCTACGAAAGGGATCAAATTTAAGTTTGTACTTTTACCAGGTACCTTGAAAAGGAGGCGATTCGAAAGGGCATCAGCTTTCCTCTGGTCCAGAGACAGATCGCTGGAAGCATTTGAAAGCCACTCGGGTGTAGTATCCAGTAGAACTTTTCCAATTGAAGCCGCTTGCCTCAGTCAGAGAGTCGAATGTAATATGTAGTCATTGTAGTAGTTGCGGTTTGAATTTACTTTGACTTGTTGTTAGCCAGGTTCTTCATAATTAGCTCTTTTAGTTTCTTTAGTGCTCAAGAAAGGTATAGAATTTGGTGGCGTATGTGTGATATGTAGTATCATTTTCTCGTAGTTTGTATTCAGCTCAATTTCATGTTTTGTTAAGTAAATGCAGTGGTGCTTCATGAGTTTCAAGATTGAGTGACTTCATGATATTGTACCTTTACTTGCGGAAATCTATACGAAATTAAAGCTAGCTTTCTAGTTATGAAACTGCTGTTGTATATACATGCAATTAACAATGAACTCTATTTGTCCAAGAGCGGATTCTGTAACTCCTGGGTGAACGCATAGAATTTTCAGAACCAGAGGAACTCGAACTGGAACCCTAATTACGGTCTGAACTGGTCGGTGATTGAATTGGACGTCGGACTGTGGCTTCGAGAATCTACAGAAATTCAAAGCCAGCGATGCACAAAAATCTTGTTCTCTTGAACTCCGGCTAGTGGAATGAGAGTGACTTGGGCGAAACGTTGCCTTCTTGGCGCGAAACGATGTTTCTAATGCCGCCCATATGTACGGTACATGTACATTAACATTGCACGCATGAAAATTCCGGTTGCAGTAAAATGGTGGTATTCGGTGCAGTCTGGTGTTGGCGATCGGACGTTTTATGGGACCGATCAGATTTTTAGAAAAGAGAGATTTTGTAATAATTTTTGTTTAGATAAGTTTACTTTTAACTAAACAATTTCCTTTTTAAGAAAGAGTCAAAGTTGAAGTTGGCTCAAAATGGGTAAGAGCTTTCCATGCCAATCGTGTAAGAAATGGCCAATGCAGGTCCCTGTTTATCAGTGCCACGAAGGTCATGCTTTTTGCAGTCCGTGTAGTGACAAGAAGAAGTGTCCGACATGTGGGAACCAGATGCCAAGGAAGAAGATCAGATGTCTTGCTGTTGAAGGCCTGCAACCGATCGAATGCGACCAAGGTGGTTGTGACAAGAAATTTGAGACCCAGCAGGAAATGAAGGATCATGTCGTCAATGACTGCAAGTTTAGGTGAGATGTGTGTGGCGACTATCAGCTAGAATATTCACTTTATTATAATTTTTACTAATGCATACACAAAAGAGCTTGATATCATGCCGCGTATGGTTTTCCAGGAAGATCTCCTTATGCCATACTCTGGGTATGAAGGAATGTCCATTCAGAGTATCACCCAAAAACTTGGAAGAAATCGCATCCCATCTGGAAATGGTTCACAAGATACGGTATTACGACGAAACATGGGACAGCGAAACCCGATACATCATGATGGTCGCTCCTCAAGACAAAGTAGCGCTTGTTTTCGAGTGGTTCGCAAAATATGGGCATCGCTTTTGTCGAGCACACCCTTTCGGCGCTTCGGATGAGATTAAGAAGGTTGTTATTGATGTCGAAACCTTCTATCTTACTTCAGCCATAGGTAGAACTTTTCAAGGAGACTTGACTGTCGCAACCCCCGTGTCTGCAGTCCATAGATACCAACTGAAACCCGTTATTGACTCTATCCAAGTTAAGCCATGGGATTTAGGACCCATCATGGGAATGGATGACAAGGTGCATGTGAAGTATGTTGGTGCTGCATACGGTATGAGCAAGTTATTCTGCTTTAGAATGAAAAGCCTATAAGGTATTAATTGAAATCGTTCACATCTCTATCCCATGAATTTGCTATGCGGAAAGACAGGGCAAACTTCATAATTTGTTTCGTTTTTCAGCTCTCCGTCTATATCTTCCAGAAAGAAGTAACTGAAAATGACTGAGGACTCGAGGCTCATTAGAGTAAATTCTTTTTACCTTCAACGCAGACTTTTATTGTGTTTCAAGGATTGATGTTAAGGTTAACAACAGAAAGATATGCAGTTTGTAGTAGTAGCTTTTTAACAACATTTTGGATGGATGGAGACGGTTTGTTAACCATACATACTCTTGCATCCACTCATACTTGTTCGGATAATCAACAAACTTGCGCTCATCATCAGTCATAAAAGTCTTTTTATAAATTGTCTCAACTTACCCTCTCGGTAATCAATTACTTTACAGTTAGCAATCCTATCTCTTACTTATTGGAGCTCAAGCGCTAGAACAAACGTCGAGGCTTAAATAACCAGTTAGCAACGCCATGGATTCTAACCATAAACAAACATTTGTAACAAACAACAACCAGAGGGCATATCAAAAGTGTTACCATTTAAAAACGTTCATTTACACCATTTACAAGCTTGATGATAAATATATACACAGACACGTTACCCGGTTCTTCATACACTGTTTGTGCTAATCTTTGAACTATTCTGAGATCTCTAGCTAAAGCCTATTTACTTGTACCGGAAATGGGGCCCTACAAAACATGACCTTCAACCTTCCCGATTCAATCATCTGCACCAACTTTGCTCAGCATATTATATTTTTGAACTTTTTGAAAGGACAGGGACTTTGTACAGACGGGTGTATTACAATCCTAGTTAGAAAATCACTACACATTCCAGAAAGGGCTCGTAAGCTAGAAACAGTAAGCTACAATAGATGAACACCAATATCAAAAACTACTTGCTACAATCATCACATTGGCGAAATCCAGTTCGACGCTAGTGGCTAATTGACTATGAGGGCCTAAACCTTTTAAACTACTACTGTTGTTGTAGGTATACAAAGCACAGCTTCATTTTGATAAACAACAGGTCTTCGATCATGATAAAGTTTTAAACTCGAGGACTGATTGCCTATGGTTCATGTAATTAAGGACATGTTTTTAGGCTTTGAGGAGATCAAGTCAAGTGACTTCGATTGCATTTCTCCACATACTTTTAATCTAAAAACTGCTTCTAGATTCTAGTTCTAGGACTAGATAACGGGCAGTATCTTTTTTCAAGCTTGTGTTCAGGTTGTCAATCTGGTATTATTTGTATAGGTGTCATATAATAATCACATTTTTGAATTTAGGATCCTAGAATCCTCACTTAGCACTCTTCTTCTGCGGTACATTTTTTCTCCCCATCCCTGATCACATGTCATACAAGGTAACTGAATTGCAAACTTAATCATCATAGCACCGCAAATATAATTCGATAAATGACCTCAACTTTTGTATTCATCATTATAAAGAATCTGTTACAATCTAGCAGTCGTCAGCACCAATCGTCTTCTTCGTCTGAATTGGGACGTCTTCCGCCCGCCGTCGTCGTCGAAGTCATGGCCGCTGTTGCAGCAGCGCCTTGATGATGGTCGCTCATGAGCGGAACTGGACCCGGGTCACTATTGAAGCCTTGTTGCGAGGATGGCGACTGGAATTGTCGCTGTTGGAAGTTTGTCGGCTGACTTCGAGATGACATTGGCGTCATCGCTTGACTTCCAGGCGTGTTCGCTGGAGCCGCCGGAAGCATTCGGCTTCCTCGACCTGCAATAACGATACTTGATGTTAGCGAAATCAGTTCTCTGAAAATCAGCTTTTGAAGCGTCAATCATCACCATTAGGTTAAATGTACTGTACACACGAATACGATCTAATAAGGGTACAATGTCATTCATGAAAATAATGCTCACAGCAGGTACACTGACTGCAAGTCTTTAGGAGCTAAAAAGCGGCTATTTTGTCTATTCTACAAGCTTTGAAATTCAAGGTTCAAGCTATCAAGCTACTCAAGCTATTGAAGCGCATTCTGGCAGCGGCGCAAAAGTGTTTTTGGTGCCGTGAGGATAGGCAAAAGCGTTGAGAGCTTTTTGCAAAATTAAAGCTATGGATTTTGTAATGCAAGATTTGTTGTTGGTTGTTAGTAATAATAATTAGTGCTGGACTGAAGTGTGCGTTGATGAAGTTCAAAAGGTATGAGATTTTTCGGTCATTTAACTGAATAAAATACTTAAATACTTGGGGCTGCTCAAGAAGAAGAAGATGAATAATAATAATACCAAGGGCAACTTTTTACATTGAAGATGTTTAAGGGAAGGAGGCATAGATTTATATATAAACGTGTATTCAATTCAATAAGAAAAAGGCAGCAAATATTCACACGACGAAGGCGGTAGTATAAAAAGGACGATGACGACGACGACGAAATTTTGGAAAAACTGACTATTTGAAATACCTAAGGCGACAGCCTGTTCAAAAGGGTCTGTTCTTCTTGTGGCTTGGCGCCATGGTTCCCTAGGCAACTCTCGACGTCCTCTATTGCTGCTGCTGGAGTTCCGTGGTTCGGGCGTGTAGGTTCGCATCATTCGCGTTGGGGAAACGTTGAGGCGGGGGAAATTGATTGCATCGGCGGAGCCTATATCGATGATGGTATTAGAACAAGACCTTTTTTAGTCACGTTAAAAATATACTTTTGAACTTCATTTTTGGCTAGAGAGATTAGTTTGACACTACACGAGAGACTACGATGGATGAGGCGAAGTCGGCGGTTTCTAAAAGTGGTAACCTACAGCTTACGAATCAAACTTTATACAATTAATTGGATTGTCACGTCACTCATTCGTACTTTTGTGGCTTTAAAGGGCTGAAAAGCTGAATTCAAAATCTTTAGAGTCAATCGTAGCAAGGGTATAGAAGAAGCAATAGCCGTTTGATTTACAATCGACTCTGGAAGCTATAAACCTTGAATCTAAACCTCTACGTAATTTTTACTGCAACTTGTTCATACGCGACTAAATCAAGTCTACAAAATCTACGGAGCATTTTTGTAATGGTGAGCAAAAGTTACTTTTGAAGTTGATGTACTACGATTCAGCTAGGAGAATTGTTAGCGAAAAATATAGCCGCTTTGATATGTACTTCTACAACTACTTTTAAATGTTTATATAAATGTCAAACAAACTATATACTGGTGAAGGTGCAAAAAACGTGCGGTATTTACTTGGGTCACCTGAAGTTGGGGCGTTGGGATTCCGTGGAGGTCCTGGAAGTTGAAGCGCTGATGGATGCGGTGGCGTCTGAGGAAGTCTTCGACCGCCTGAAATTTAAAACGCAATTTTAAATCTGCCGCCAAAATTTTATTGGAGTATAGTTTTTTTACAATCTTTTAAGGCTTACCTGAACGCCGTCCAGGCAATAATGGATAGCTTCCGTTTGTACCTTGACGGCCGTAAGGTGGGCTGGGCGACCGTTCAAGGCTGTTGCCGCCCCTTCGAAGTACCCTGAGAGTAAATTAAGTTTGTTACTAAACCTTGAAAAAAAAATTTTACTGCAGACGTTAAGTTTGATTAGGCACCTTGGAGGGAAATTGCCATCCCGGTCTGGAGTTCCAGGACTCATCCCATCGTGGTAGGGCGAGCCTCGTCCAAACTCGTCGCCTCGAATTCTTCGAAGTTCAGCCCTGGCCCTGCCTCTCTTGGAAGTCTCTGCTCGCACCATGTCTACAAGATCATCGACGGCATCGCTGAAGCCCACATCGTGTACGCTGGCGTGCGTACCTCGGCGACCACTGGGCGAAGGAGACCTCGAGCGCTGGCTGCCTCTTCGGTAGCTTCCTCGATTCGGCCGAAGTAGATGAGAGTCTGCATCCATACCGTCATACCACATGTCTAATGGTATTTTGATTCGACAAGGTATATAAATTATTTCACATTCCTTCAACCCTTCTTTGTTAAAAATTTTAAACATTGACCACAAATACCAGGAGGGAAATTGCATCAGTTTTTTGGTTGATAACTAACTATTTACGTTAGGTTGAGCCAAATTTTGCTACACACCAGGCCATACAAAATACAATACAACAACAACGACATCGAAGGAATGTGAAGCCCAAGAATATATAGACAAAAGGAAAGCAAGAAACTGTAAATTAGGCACCGTCTATACCTTTATCAAAGTCATCTTGTTCGTCTTGAAGTGAATCGCGATCTCTATCACGACCATCGTGAGGACTGGCATTGTGGGCGCGGCCGTCGAGCATGTCGTGCAATTCGATGGCCTGAAGTCAAAGAGAGTTATTAGATTTCCGTAATTTTTGAATGTTATAGAAACACCAATCTATCGCCATGCTCTATAGACTATGTATTGTCTATAGATTGATTTTGTTAGGCTAAATTTGCGGCTGCTGCTGTGTGCTACAATGATTACGTTAGCTACTACATAAACCCCCGAAACGACAATGTGTACTCAAGTTTTGCTTTTTGGTGAGCAACAACGAACGATTATAACGCTCATGCAAACCAAGATTGTAGTGTATAGAATACAGTTTAGCTATATTAAAAGCTAAAGTCAAATACTACACTCATATTAGTTATGCTATGCTATTGAGAAAGATTGGCATCGACTCAACACTAGAAATATAGCACCACGACGACGTTTACAACATTGAAATATAGTTTTTACCGTCTATAGATCAGCTAGAAAGACTATTATAATAACGACTGTACAAAACAAAAAACTTTTAGAAACATGTCAAGTAATGATAGTACCACGAGTTGAAAATTAAAAAACATCTAACGTCACCAGCACGACGATAATATCGTAATTTCTAGGAGCTTGATGACGATTGTTAGTACCAACTTGAAGCTACAAAAGCTACATTGACTAAAATATATTGACTGACACCCACGACGCTATAACATACTATTGACGATAGTTAACTATAGAAGAAAGAAGAAGAATACTAGTAGAGTATAAAGTTTCAGCGTTATTACGATATTTTGTTACGCCACCGACGACGAAAATTTACCAGTACGTTCATCAATTTGTCATTCATCAAAACAAGTTGTACACATTTATCGAAGCTATAAGAGAGCAGTTACGTTAACCAACGAACGACGATGATGACGATCATTTCCGACGCTCATAACAAGAAATGAAAAGGTTACAAAAAGTCTATAATAGCTTCTCGATCATAGACTATCGAATCAATCTGTTAGCTAAATAGTTTGCTGCTTGAAAAAAAACACATTAACAAGATGCCAAAAGACACGGTTGCAGACAAAGGCAATTTGGCGAACCCCGTTAGACTTAGACTGCCAACTTGGACGTCGACTATTTGAAGTACGTACAGATGAGCGTTTTCGGCGACTTCGTTTCCGTTTGAGGCTCGACTCTCGTTCGAGAAACTCCTTCATGTCATCATCGCCAATGTCTTCTTCTTCGTGGTCATCTGCGTTGTTGTTGTGATGGTGGCTGCTGGTATCCTTCTTTGAAGTGGCGTCAGCCTCGCCGGCATGACTTCGAGCAATTCCCATTAAACAGGCCAGGAGACCGCCTGCAGAGTTCTATACATGTGCGCAGCAACTCGTATACATGTACATGTGTTCAAGTGTGACCCCCGGTGCATACGCCTAACTTGATGATGGAAAAAATCTGCAAACTTTTAAAAAAAACTTACCGGAACGCCACCTGGCGGTTGAGTTTTTCCAAACTTGGTCGCCTTCCAGTTTTCGAGAATCAGGAGGCCTCCGTAGATTTTACCAACAGTCAATCTCCCTTTGGTCAGTTCATTGTTGGGAGGAACCATTTTGTCGAGCATTTTTCGCGACTGGATAGGCCAAATGCGTCGAATTGTATCCCGAAGTTCCCGATCTGCAGCATCCATTTCTTCAGCTGATCTCATTTTAATACTGAGGTTCTCTCGAATAAGGGCGAAGAGCGTCGTAGAAAAGTCCACGGAACCTTTTTCGTCCACTGGCATATTCATCCGAATCAGCTTTTTGTACGCTAGTCGATATGGGCACTTGTTACCAAACCCGAGTGGCGGATCCATGTTACGGAGCATGTCGTACATCTCCGTATAGTGTATCCGGCCCCTAGTTGGGTTTTTTTTAATTCAAAATTATTGTAAGTTTTATTGACAAAAAAATACCATTTCGTTTCAGGCCCTTACGTTGCACTCGGGTCGTATTCTGCCCAAATTCGGATAAATTCGTCCAAGTGATGAGCGCCAAGAATCGATGAATCTCGAGTCAGGTAGTCGAAATTGTCCATGATGACAGCAACGAACAAATTCAACATCTAAATTAAAATTCTCAGGTAACTCTTTTCTCAAAAAATAAATATTTCAGTGGTCTTTGTCTTTCACAGATATTTCAAAATTACCAAAAAAGAGCAGAAGAATATAAAGGACACAAAGTACGCATAAGCTACATTGGACCCACACGACTTGTCGACTGGATTTCCCTTGGAATCGACCAAAGCATAGGGGTCGCAAGGTCGATCTTTGATACACGATAACATTATCGAAGGCCACGCTTCGCCCGTCGCGCACCTGAAATTTGGCCTTACGTTACTATACAATTTCTTAAAACCCCTGTGATATTTTTTTCAACAGACAATAAGTACAAAGGTCAAGACAGTATTTCATACTCAAAATTTAACAAGACAAAATGTACAGATCAAGTGCAAAAAATTGTGCCATCAGCATTACACAATCTTGTGCATTCTGCATGCAAAGCGGTTGGAACTTGTATTTATACATAGTAAGCAATTTAATATCAAGCTCAAAAAAGCTTAATTCACAAGTGCGTATTGATTAGGTACAAAGAATATTGTGCAAAGTGCTTCAATCGATAGAGAAAGATGGCCAAGAAAGTTGACAAAAAGTCGAGGCCTCGTAATAACGCAATAGAAGAAACCTGGCTGATAGATACTGATTGATATTTAGCAATTTAGAGCAGACATTATAGAAGAAGATCAAGAAAGCTAACAATTATAATTAGCAATGGTCAGAGGTGTATTAATTAAATTTATAGCTTGGAATTGATTGTGGTGGCGAATCTGTGTATAAGTAGTGGTTGGGGTAAAAATCGAGGTAAAACAACATCACTTGTAAGCCGTTGAACAATTTTTTGCTGCTGCTGCTGATACTGAATCTAGGCAAAAATTCACTAGCAAAACCTTGACTGATATTCAAAAATAAATGAAACCGTGTAAAACACATGGGGTTTTTTACGAAAAGTTGCGGAAACTATATATGCCACTCAATGGACGGACGAAACAAAGGTATAGATATTCATTTGGCTTAAACAGAGAAAAATGGGCGTGATTTGTAGTATAGTTTAAGAAAAAGGTGTGTAATATATAGAAAAACGAGAAAACTTTGGCTAAAATGACTATATAAAAGTGTGACAACACAATTTGGGTAATTCTTGGGGTAAAGTTCCAAGTGGTGTTGTATAGTAGATACTGACCGAAATAGTAGCATGAGCCCTTGGAGAAAATTGCGAAAGTTGTTATGACGACTGATTGATGTTTC
>JAQGBJ010000411.1:0-42746 GCA_034698345.1 Sphaeridia pumilis | reverse complement strand
GGCGTGGTAACAATGAGTCGAGTTGCAAATTAATGGTATTATCTCCAGCTGGAAATCACATTAACCTTTCTGCATTGGCATCATCAATCACCCAGCAAATTACAATAATGCAGGAGCCACCAAGGAACGAGCGTGGAAATTTGCAGTAGCTCCGTATGTAGTCTGATGCAACCCTTTGAAACGAGACGAGATTCTCCTCTGCAAGCCGATTCTGCAAGAGAGTCTTAACGATGATTTTATATGATCGTCTTGTTCTTCTTTCTTGACCTTGTTCATTCTATGATGATATTGAATAAGAAGAGGGAGAGAGAGAGACTCACGTAAATTTTAATTGCGTTTTTTAATAATACATATAATTGCTCGTCTCCGGCTTGTCTCCGACTGACAATCAGTGTTAAAAGTCGCAGACAGTAAGTACGAGCATGGCGATCAAGAATGCATTTTCAACTGTTCTCTCAAAGCATACGGGAACTTGATACCCTTGTTTCGAAATGACTCTTGCAATAACCGACATATGACACTGCAAAAACATGACAGGATCATGGCTGTTAAACTGCCTCCTGCATCAAAGCTGGATATGTAACTATTCGCTATGGCAATGTCGTTCATTATAATCAATCAAGAATCAAGACTGACTGACTTGTGCAAATATTAAATTGCAGTCTTGCTAACCGACTTGTTTCACTCGTTTGTAACGTGAGAAGGTGGACGAGAGACGAAAAAATGAATGAGATCTACTGACTACCAGAATCCAAACAAGTCTTGTTGATTAAAGTGAAAAAAGAAGAAACAATTAGGAACGAGTTGCAAGCTGGTTTTGGTCTACACCGACGTTTTTGATTCAATATTTGCTTTGCACATTGTTCGCAGTCTGAAGCAAATTTGAGCGAGCAAGCCGAAATCGGTCCTTGTTTACATTGCTCGGGACCACCGGGGAACTGACTTGTGAGAAGCGAAGTTGTGACTGCAACCAACTGTTGCTTCGAAAAAACGTGTGACTTACCGTAATTGGGTTGAAAGCACGTGGTTCTTTGGAGATTCCAGTTTCTGATTGTCCTTCCAATAACTTTTTGACTGTCTTTGAAGTTTGGTCGATAGCGTCTTCAAATATTATGTCCCCAAACAGTTTAACATGTCGTTACAGGAAAGTTATCGATTGTCACACTCGTTTGATTGGATTTCCTCAAAACTTTGACTCTGTTCTGTAAACTGTCGTTTTAAAGTTAATGTTTGATTTAGCGTTGATTGATTGTCTGACGTAATTGTCACTTTGATTCATTGATAAGTTGAGTTTTTTGGTAAACTTCCTTCCTCACTCGGCATGTGCAGTTCCTGGGAACTCGGTCAACCACCACCGGCGTCAATGTGTGTAACGAACGTTAACAGGAAATATTAATATTAAAAGTTAATTCGCACTCTTTAATATGCACATGGAGAGACTGTGATTAAATGTAATCGAGTGCATTCAAATGCTTATATTACAGTCAACACACACAAACACATTTCAAAACACTGGCTGCTGCTGCTGCTTGCTTAAGCTTGCTCTCTCTCTGTGATTTTTCTCCTGCATATAAAACCCTTGAAGCTGGAACCTCGCGCGCTAAAATTGGTTTCGCAAGGATATCTATAAGTGTTTACTGACTGTGAACAGTAGGAGCTACTCCGGAGACTTTCACTTTTCCTTGGGCGGTTTGTTTACGTTTTCGCGTTTGTTTACTTTCTCTACAGAAGCTCGTTTGCGGTTTCGCAAGACTTTTGGCGCTATTTGAGATACTTGAAAAAGTTTTTGGTTTTGGTTTGATTGTCGTAAAATGGATGATGATAAAATATATATTATATTGAGCTTGGTTCCCTACTTTTGTTTTGTATACTTTTTGTATTTTTAGCGATGTGGTCGTGAAGGCAGTCGGAGATGGACTAACTCTCGGATAGTTTAAACGGGCGACGATAAACGATGGTTTGCCGGCTGCTGAGGTCTGGACTCTTGAAGCGTTTGCTCTCGACTTGGGCCATTCTGAAGATGAGCTTTGCTCATCACGCAACTTTTGTGATTCACACAACAACAAGAGCACATGTGTGTGTGTGAGTGGATGGAAAGTTGATCTCTTGTGGATGCATCCACAGCAACGTTGAACAACAACGAAACGAAGGAGCCATCGTCATCTCTTGAATCTTTGAATCTCCAACATGGACCTGCAACAATGGACCTTCCATCATCATCCTCGCTCTCGACCCATCCGAACACTTGTCCTTCTTTTTCCATCCCTCGTCTTCTCCACCCTCACTTTTTTCCGGACCAGAATCAACAGAAGCCTTCTTGTTTCCTTGGTCTCTCTTGGTGGGACCAGACCCTTATTTCTTGGGACCTTTCAAGTTCAAAGAGGTGCTAAGTAAGAAAACGTACAAGTGCGGAAGGGATTCAGCCTTGGGCTCTTTGGGCCTTTCTTCAAAGCATGTCTATTCTGGAACATTGTCAGGGAGAGAGGAAGAGAGAGACTTGATTATTACGTTTAACTGTTATTATCACTGTACAGGGAGTGGGTTGGAGATCTGACGTTTTCAGGTTCAAATGCAAGAGTCGTAACCACCAGCACACAAAGTTGAGGACGATACGAGCTGAACAAGTAATAATAAATGGACGGACATTTTAGAGTCAAGTGGTGTGTAATTTGGCTGATGTTGATGTAGCTGGCGGCCAAATGTATGTTGAGTTTGAATGAAGAAGAAAGATTGAGGCATGTGAGAAAGGGTTGCATTTCATTATCATGTTTCGTCGACAAAGGACAAGAAGAAGAAGACCAAGAAGATGGACCATCATCATGGTGATTTAATCAGACTTTTGGACTCTGTGGTCATCGCATATAACTTTTTTGCCGTTTGTATGAAGATGGTGAATGGTGAGGAAGAAGAGGGACAAAAGCGGAAACAGTCATGCTATGCCTCGGCGATTCAAACTGTAGGTATATAAAAATGCACAAATCCAAAAGAATTTCGCTGTGAGAGAGAGGGCTAAAGCACGGGTCAGAATTCGCAAACTGGAGCTCAGTGAGTTGAGAATCAAGTGTTGTGAGTCAGTAGATAACATCATATGCTCTCAGATTGCATTGCGGACTTCTTTTGTTTGTGGATTTTTATATATACAGCTTTGGCCATTCAAAATGGTTATATGCAACGAGGTGGATCCACACGGGTTGCATGCAGGAGTCGACCTTCCGTGTGAGCTTTTTTTCTATTCCTGTTTCACGTCCCTCGTGGCAAATTTCTTTATATATATTTTGATGAATCATGTGTTGTTGGAAACTGGATTGGGATTGCGGTGTGGGGTTGATTCCAGTAGCTCGTCGTTACTTGAGAGTGTTTGAATAGGCAGGAGCGAGGAGCGATGAGATATAAATTACGTTCACCTGAAGCGATTCTGGTGTATAGGAAATGGCAAAATGAACCTGTCAAGGCGCCCTCTTCCTCGACCCGCTATTGTTTCCTATGATACAAAGTATAGAAAAGTGGCTCGAAGCATGCTCGGTTTGAGTTCTGATGATGAACCTTGTGTGTGATTTCATGATGACTTTTAATTCTGCAGGAAGTGGCAAAGGTAAAAGAGTAGAGAGGCAAAACAAGGTTTTGTGTGATTATATAAACAAGGGAGAAAGCAATGTAATAGTAACAAAAGAGAGGGATCGAGTAAACTTGGCAACGCCGAGTCATTTGACAGACGTTGTTAAATGAGTATATGTACGCCCTAATTAAGATTGTTTCT
This sequence comes from Sphaeridia pumilis, assembly GCA_034698345.1. Classification (NCBI taxonomy): domain Eukaryota; kingdom Metazoa; phylum Arthropoda; class Collembola; order Symphypleona; family Sminthurididae; genus Sphaeridia; species Sphaeridia pumilis. The sequence continues at coordinate 38,989 of JAQGBJ010000411.1, read as the reverse complement.
TGCGTACAAATTGTTGAGCAAAAACAAAAAGTAGATGTAAACTTGAGAGACAATTAATGAAATGCTGATACAAATAGAAACAAAAAGACTGATGAAAAGTAACGCCCGTCGCTTCCGATTAACGCTACAGGAGGAAATCCAGAGACTTTTTGTAAATCTTTTCAAAGCGTCTGGTGTCAGGAATACCCGCGCCCGGGAGCCCCTTCGGAGTCAATTTTAAAAACAAACAAGTTTTATAAAATGAGCAGTAGGTTTATTCCTTATTTGATAAAATGGAAACTCTGGGGTTCTGACACTACGAGAAGGGATTGCGGCCCAGGTTTCACGCTTGGCCTTTTACAAGGGTTTCAAGTGACTAATGTCGCCTGAACACGGAAGCCATTTTTCATGAGTCTCTTGAGCTTTGTTGCACAGCCTTCTGACTCTGACAGTTTATGAAAATGTACCTCAAAGTGGTTTTGAATTAGTCATTTTGGCCGGCAAATATCGGGTTTCCCACCAACCTCTTCGGAGCTTGCAAAAATATACTGTGTTTGAGATTTGAGATCTACAAGAGGAAGTTGAAGTTGTGAGGTACATTTTGTGGTTGTACTTTACTTTTTGAAACTGTAAATGAACTTGAAACAGGTTCTGTCCAGATTTGTATCTGTGATGAACAATCTCTATGCTACTCACTCACAGCTTATTTTGCTATTGTTAAAGGTTAGCTCGAGTGCGTATAAATTCGACATGTGATTTCGGGTTAAATGAGTTGAAAAAAAGGAATGAAAGTTGGATGACTGGACGGATGATTTTATTAGACACGGTTTTTGCTTCCCTTCCTCAAGGTATATAGTTATAGTTTACAAAGTGATTTCGTTGTTGTGTGTGTGTGTGATCGCTGGGGGTCATGGCAGGATGCCAAAAGAAGACGAGTGAGCGAATATGTCATGTTGATATATATGCATTAGACTTTGGGAACAATAGTCCGGAGCGATCACTATGCTCACTGCTGCTGCTGCCACTTCCACCACGCTCGAGTTAGCAGACATGACATGACGCGATCTCGGGCGAATCCGCCCGGCGAGGTATCTACCTGCTCAGCAGTTTTTTCAGCATATAGTGTAACATAACAATCGGCGCAGAGGCTCTTGCCCAATTTCACTGTAAATAATTCACCCTTGTTCTACACACTACTTGACAGTACCACCAGCATTACATTAAATTTTTGTCTCTCTGTCTGTAGTGATTCGGTCTAATTGTAATTTGTTCCACAAATAATAATCATGTCATTTACGTAGCGTGTGATTGACATAACCCACGCCGTCGCGCCGTTGGAAACGGAAAGGAGCTCCAGGAGGGGGTTTGGCAAAAATTTCAGTTTGATATTTTTTGGGCACACAAACAATAAGAACATGTTAGAAATCCAGTACGTCAGTCGTGTGGTTAATAAGGCGGGAAGATTGTAATTGATATACGTGTGTCAAGAGGGTCGCTGTCAAAAGTTTGACGTCGGAAGAAGAGCAAGAGGAAGATATATATTTTACATGGTTTGATACACATTCTTGGTTGTGCGAATATATATATCCGTGAGAAAAATGCAATTCAATTATGACAGGTGAATCGGCGGCGGCGGCGGCGTGTTGTGCTAGCTGGACTATGGAGAGGCATGCGGAGTGAGTGATTTTTGAAGAAAAAGTAACCAAGGGCCTTGTACTAATAATGGCAAACATATCCGGACGTGGCGATATAAAAGTTGATATTCTTGACTCAGTGAGCAAACATGGAGGATCGATGGAGTTGAGGGCAAAGTTGAAAGTGAAATAATATGAACAAGGAACAAGAACCAAGTATGAGAAGCCCTTACTTGTTCTTTACTGACGGGGAAATGTAAATGTATATGCAGGAAGAAAGGATGCACTTGCTCCATGTAGCGATTAAGTAAGCGATAGCCTTTAGTCGAACCCATAAACGCATATCAAATAATAAAAGTGACTTTTCAAGACTTGCAGTACATTAATTCGAGTCGTAATGAGCTGTGGATGAGGAGCTCGTTATGAATTCAGGAGAAACATGGTTCTGATCTCTCATGACATAACAAGATTGTATGTGTGTGGGCGGATGCTTATGTAATGTTTGGTATAATTACTGGTACATACGAGGTTTTGCGGCAAGAAGGAATCTATAAAATTGTATGCATGTACTTGAACTTGAATTGCAGGAGCTGTGGGATTCTTAAGAACCTGACTCACCTGACCGATTCATTCTAATTATTAATTAGATGCTTTTTTGGCTTCTTGAAGTTATGTGCTTTGCTGACTAGGGAAACAGGAGGCCATTTTATAATGCTTAATTTATGGCGGAAGGTTTTATTTTATGTGTAAGGGAACTTGGGTAATTATCGGGTTGGGCGGGATTCGGACCGAGTTCAACAAATAAATACTGCGATTGCATTTTTTAAAGGAGCTAAATTTTAATCTGCTGCAGTTTTTGAACGATTCGCCTGCTTAAATTTTTTCAAAATTGCATTCTGTGCTACAAGACTTGGAATAATTGGCGACGACGGATGACTGACATATGAGAAGACTTGTCTGCATTTATGTGACATTTTGAGACACTACGTCTACGAGGGAATTTTTGTGATCACTTAATTATACATACAACCAGCTTTTTACGGCCTATAAACTATAAATATTACAATCTTTCGAATCCTCCCTTTTGAATGCATCGTAAAAGCTGTCAAAGAAACTGAATTTACTAATATTATACGATGACGATTATAAGCGGTCATATTTCTAAAAGCCACTTTCTGTACTGCTGCTGATTGCAACTTGCAACTCTATGGGCGGCTATAACAAAGTACGAAATGTTCAAAATTCAAACGGGTCAATCTTATATTTAACGAAACTTTTTTACTTTGTATAATCGAGCCTTTTGGCGCCTGCACCTGAAATAGCGCGGGTCTCTTGAAATTGGCAACGGCTATTAAATGCACTTTGTGGGACCTGTCGTCCATCCATGTGGCTGACTGATGGCTACCTTTACGGTTGCATTTTGAATTGACTCGAGGAGCTAAACCAGCTCATAAACTACACACTTTAATATCGACTGCTGCTGTTGCATTTTGAAACTTTGTAACTTGTTTGAGCCAAGTAATAAAATCACGGCCAATAAGCTGCATCGGACGAGGGATTTTGGCGACTATAAAAGGGCAGTAATTTTACTATTATCTGGGGAGCCCATATGCTTTGATTACTTTTGCAATTTCCAAGATCAAGCACCGCAAAAAGTTATGGCTTCTGTATTATAGTGTTTAGCCTCCTTCAATGTTACCTGTCTCGGCCTTTAATGGCTTTGCACACCTGGGTGTGATAAATATTGTTGTGTGTGTGTGTGTGGAGATTTTGTTATTATTATTTGGTCAGGATGATCATCATAGAACTTTTTTAATTTCCTCCCCAGCCACCAGAGTGTTGCAAAAGTCCGAGTCATTTAGCAAGCTTTTTATTGCACATTAAAAACCGATGTGAGCTGAGATTTAATGAGATAATCGCATACATAGGATCAGCCGCAACTTTTGACTCTATGCTTTACTCCCTCCAATACAATTCCATTTACAGTGCATTAATTCTACACAGAGATCACGTCATAAACAAGAGTTCAACTGACCGGTTTCATGCTCACGAATTAAATGAGATCTCCAACCAACAATGTTTAGACAAGTTTGCAAATTTTCGCAAATGTATCGGATGACTCGCTTTTATCGCTTCCCTTGTATACACATGCGCAGGCGCGCGCACCCATTTGCAGATAATTTCGCAGAATCTTGGTCCAAATGGCTCGTATTATTATTATTATTCACGTTTTAATTATTCGTATCTCACTCTTTGAGTCAGTCAGCTCTGCCAATATGCAAATGGAACGAGTTTTTTGGGCTCTTTCAAACAAGTGCGCTGCTGCAGCACAGGTCAGATTGAATAAGGTGCCAATTGGGCATGTTGACGTGTTATTAAAGTGCCAAAAAGTTTGCAAAAAGTGTGGGTTAATATGGCTTTTAAAAAAATGAAAGAGGGATTTTGGGCTTGGCAGTAACTTTTGCAGATTTATTAGGAATTCGCATTCATCCATTGAATCACGAACATTACCTTAAAAGTTGTTGTGTCCATTTATAAATATTGGGTATCAGCAAAATTATCCGCCGAGGGGCTGATACGCACCTTTGTACAGTTTTTTTTATAGAAAAGGGCTCTCCGGCCTGGCTCTTCTAAAGCGCCTCCGGCGCTTTAGACCTTTTATATCCATGGGATTTCAGCTGGCTGTTTCTGAATCATTTTTTCGAGATCATTCATGTGCATAGGAAACTGTACAAGTTGGGTTTTAGATGACCAGTGGGGGATGAACAAGGTTTGAAGTTCCAGAATGATGATCGAGGAGGACGGATCTTCACCATTTGCTCTTTCATTCGATTGTTGTCAGAGCTTTTTTGATTGTTGCACGTGGTGAAGACTAGCTGTTACTGTGATGATGGTTTATTCAAAAGTCATAGATTCGGACGGTTGATATACTGAAATACTATGAACATTGTGTTATGGAGTTGGTGGACAGTTTCCTATATTCAGCTCCAGCTCTCATCGACTGACAGAATCTAACGGGGGCTACGCCCAGCAGAAAGGCAAAGATTGAAATGACTGATTAACACACTTTGTCCATTTGCAAGAAGGAAAAGTTGGAAGGATCTGATGTTGTATGTATATAATTTATACAAGGTTTCAAAATGCAACTGCAGCATGTCAAGCTATGGCAAAATAATTGACAGGTGCGGCGATAATCTGTCGATCAATTAATGACGCGACTGCATGCAACTGCGTGCAGTTTTTTCCGTGACCTGCGTTTGACATTGGGCGAATTAAGTTCCAGTTTTGAAAGTTGTAGTTTGTTTTGCAAAGGAAGCTATTGCAGCGCCCTCTTGAGCGAGTGCGACTCTTTGAGCACGTATATAAAATCTCGGTAGGATCCATCAAGGTTGATTACGGCGTAACGGCTCTGACACTTGTTGCAGGTTGCTTCAACTTCCTCAGTCAGTGGAATGGATGGAAGGCGAGACTGACTGGAGAAGTGAAGTGCCTTGGGCTAAACGCGTTTTATTTTCTATTGTTGTTGGGTTTCGTTCTCCATCATCATCCTCGACAAAAAGTAGAAGAAGAAGAGAAGAAGGGCTCAGAAAAAAATGAAGACTTCGAAGCAAGAGTCGGGAGCTCGAATGTTTTTGGATCTCGTCCTCCTTCTCGTCCGTACGACAAACACGAGACGGACGTACGAACGGACGGATGGAAGAAAAAGTGGGAAAGCCTTTACACATTAAATTAACATTAGCCAAGACTAACAACGAGGATGAAGAAGAGAGCCTGAGGCTTTTATGTTCATCTTGCATCTTCGAAGATTCAACAAGGATCCTACAGATTGTGGCCCTTCTTCTGGATCCGCTTTCAAAGGGCTGGACAAGATTGTTTTTTATTGGGTTTCCAAAAGTGTAGAGATACTTTGATTTAAGATTCAAGTCGGATAGGCCATACTGATAGTTGAATGAAGAAAGCAGAAGAAGACCCTTGAAGGGGCCTTGAAACTGGGTAATTTCCACTGACTCATCACAATGAAATCTTACGACCGCTACAACAGCATGGCGATTCTAGCGGGAATTGAAAGCAGTAAATTGGGATTTTGAAAAGGAGCAGGTAGATTGAAAAAAAGGACATTACAGTTTCTGGTCTGAACATGTGATGGGGATGATTCATGGTTATTTTGTATACTTAACCACACATGGGGTAGCAAAAAGGCTGGAAGAAGGAAGGCTTGTTTCATGGGAAAGGACTAAGGGATATGATGATGATGATGAAGATGATCATCAGTTTGTCGTAAAAATAACGACATTAGCTGGCAATAAATAGCCGCTTCTTCATTTCACAATGTTCATTGCGTAATAATCCTATTGCAATCACACATGTTCGCTTCTTGTCAAAAGGAGAAGAAGGGTTAAGAGGTGGGGGCGGAGCCAAGGGTGGTTCAACAAGTTCCTACTACCCTTAAAGACATTGAAGAAGACTTGAGAAGTTTTTGTTTATGTTTGCCACATGATGATTTAGAGAGGGTGCAATTCATTTTCGGTAATTGTCATGGTGTTGTCGCTTATTATCATTTATAAGGATCAGTAAATACTTTTTGCTTGCCAGTTTCATCTCGTCACCACATGTGTTGGACATTGAAATTAATGTGAACCATGTTGAGGAGAGAAGAGTCATGGGAAAGTTTTTGGCGGGCAAAAAGGTTGCCGTAAAACCCGGGGATTTAAAACTAAACTAGAATTTTAAAGGTTCTGCTCGATATATTTTTCGAATAGAAACATTAACGGGATTGCCGCTGGGTCCTTGTAGTTTCTGGACGAGATTCACCAGATTTGTTGTGGTCCTGCAGGTGATGAACGAGGCCATCAATCCTGATTAACTTGGTGTACACAAAAACCTGGTCCACTTGTTTTTGTTGGGCTGCTGAGATGATAAAGCAGGTTGTTGTTATCTTTTCGAGTGGTAGTCAAGTCAGTGGTGATTTTTCGGGTGAAAAAAGCCGTCATGTTTTTAAACGTGATTTCACACTACGAGGGGGTGGTTGCGGGTGGAAAACGTGACTGGAAGCTGTTAAGCCGGAGACGTTGATTTCTCCAGGAGAAGAAGAAGCAATTGCACATGCAATTGAGGAGTCTGGTGTCGATTGTTGTCCACGACCTGTTTAGAAGCGAACAGGTGTTGCTGCCACTTTGGCTGCCTTGTCCAGCCGGCCACTTGTTGTTGCGCAAAAAACGTTTCTGATGACCAGTAGTTAATAACAATGGTTAGACTGTGTGTAGTTTTTTTGTTTTTTCCTCCGATTAGCAATACAGTCCCTTCTTGTGGTTTTTGCTTTTATACAATCTTGAGGACCTTATAAGGAAGATGGATGAGTAGGGACGACGAGGGATTGAAACGTGTGTGTGATTTAAATGTGCGCGGGTGATTTGTTTCCGTCTTGTTTCATTGTGGGATTGGAGGAATAAATATATGTGGAAGCGATTGTTATTCTGGAAGAAGCGTCTGACTGAATCCGAGCTGAGCAAAAAATATAGGAGAGGAGCAACAGCTGGCTGCATGTCCTCAGCGTAGGAACCGTTTGGAGCTGAAGTAACCAAAGGAACCGGTTCCAAGTCCAAGTGGGCAAAATCCAGTAGTAGTTGTAAAAGTCAGGTAGCGTCTTATGGTTTCCAAGGTATACAATTACGGATGCGAGTTGGAGGAAGAACCGCTGCACAGGTGCGATTGTTTTGGGCGCATCTCAAGTCTTGGACTTGGTCCCGCTGATTTTTAAACGGGAGCTCCGCGGCTATAAACTCCCTATTTGGAGCCCATTTAAAGAAACCAAATGTTTTGGTGGTACTTTATTTGTATGAGGTATTATTTTGACGACGACTACTGTTCGGTACAGGCATTAATTGCTATTGGCGTTCTGAAGAAAAGGCGTTTGTTTGTAGAATGTTTTAAGTTGGTGCACAATTTGGAACAGACCCGACACTCTTCACAGGTGTTAAATTTCACCCAAACTCGATTGGAGCCTCCGAAGGGGGTTAAACGGGCTTCTTTCTGATACTTGAACGAAAATAATGTTTTTGTGTCTTGTGTACTGCGGTTCATGTTATAGGGAAGTAAATAAAAATACTGAGTGAAACCCAAGTAAGTTGGTATTATTGAAGAAGATTCGTTCGTCATATCATTGTTAGGAAACTAGCCGTCCCTTTTGTGCCCATTCAAGTTGAAATGAGGTTCAATAATAGAAATGGACATGTTCAATGGGAAGCCGTAAAAGAAGGTGAGACAGAGTGGCGTAGGACTGGAAATCAATACAATTTTCAAACAATCCAAAAGCTCATGTAGACTTTTGTAGACATAATGGAATCGGTGTCCATTTGACAAATTCTTCTTGCGTGTATACAAAAGCCCTTTTAAAAGGTGCATGGGAAAATTGGGCTGAACACCTGCAAATTGACGACATTCACACTCGGCGTACCTGACCTTGGAGTTGGCGGTTAGGTCAAGATTCTTCTTGCATCTTCTTTGTTATCAAACTGGGCTATCTAAACGTTATTATGGGGCACCACAAGTTGAGGTGGGTGAAGCTGGGGGATATTTTAAAGTTTGAAGTTCAGAATCCAAAGTCGTATGTTTCTTATTGGCAGTAGGTCCATTAAGGGTGATAATGAAGGCAAGTTGTTTTATAAAAACATATTACCACCGTTTGTTTACGTTATGTGTTCGAAGTAGACATTTCGCATGATGATGCAACGCCGGATGCTGCTGTAAAAGCTCGACTGATGATTGACGTTCAGTTTGTTAGTTTATGCTTTTTAAATATCAAAAAATGGTCTCGAAGCCATGGCTTTACAATATCCAGAAGAAGCAAATGTGTGATAACCTCGTGGAGCTTGTTGAAAAAGTTGGTGGCGTTTGACGGTATCCAGAAGCCAAGAGGCAGAGTGCCAAACGGCATCCCGAACGGCATGCCCAAAACGTGGTGGTTCTTTCCGTTATTGGCGTTGTGTATATAATACAATATCGAACGGTTTCGGTCCATCAGCAAACTGTTTCGACGGGCTTCTCAATTTACAGGCGCACACACACACACATTCAGACACTTGTTAGCATTTGACCTAGAAAAAAAATTGGAGTCTGTCGGCCGGCCGGTCTGGAATCTGGAACGGCTGTTTCTCCAGATATCGGCTGGGCTGGACAAGTTTGAAAAATAAATACGGAAGGGACGAGAAGGTTTGATTTCTGGATTCGTTGAAGCGGGTAATTTCCGTATGCGGGCCTTATGGTTAATTGTAAAGGCGTGTTGTTTTTCCATAGGGTGCAATATAAAGAAGGGGTGGGCGGTACATATTGTGTATAGTCGCTTATTGCTTATTCCAGTAAAAAATCAAAGTAAAACTTGTAAGAGTGCAGGAGGGTCATAAATTTCTGGACAAAAAATAGTAGCTCCAGCAATGTCCAGATGGGCTCTAACTATATAGGAAACACTTGGATAAGTTGCGACCGTATGGTTCGCATCAGGATCGGGATTCTGAGACAGTGGTTGGTAAAAATATATAGTTTTAAAGGGTTGCAACACAATTTTCAAGGGTGGTTCCTTGAGAGTCTCGTCGGGGGCTTTATGAACACTTGTGTGATTTTGTTGAAGGATTTTTAAAAAAGAGAAGAAACGTATGGTAATGACGACAAGGAAACGTGGAGAAGAAAAAGAATAGTCTTGTGTAATCGGGCTGATGAGAAGAAGAAGAGAAAGAAGTGGCAGACGTTAAATAAACTGGCAGCATCTACTACACTTTTCCAGTTTAAATTTCACCATCATGGGAAGGCGGACAAAAAAGGCTTTGGCTCTTGTTGTTCCGGTAATGTCGTATAAGGTTCATGTGGGGGATGATGTTGATGATGATGGTTGCTGAAGGGATGAAAAAATCTCTTTTCAGATTTATATTTATATGTTGAAGGAGAGACAGGGATGGAAATAATGGAAAAGAGATACGGTAGTGCACTAATACTTATGGCCGGATTCAAGCGTCCACACAAAAGAGAAACGTGACAATCTAACCGAATTTCAGACTTGTCATCATAGTGGTTTTAAATAGAGAGACCAACTGACGAACCGGTTTTTTAACGGGAAATGTAATAAGACAGGGAGAAAGCCGTATATCGACATTACATAAATATACAGAACATGAGTTGTTCTCTTCTGATCCTGATTATTCCCAAGGGTTATACCGGTGACATATTATTTTTATTTGAACCTGCTAACAACTAGTGAATAAAGTTGTTCAAAATGTCATATACTTTGTAATGTAATTTAACGGTAATGTGAAGGGCTTAATTCAAAAAAGTTCTGCTGCAGTTGCTATGTACTCATCCTCGGAGAACGTAGAACGTTTGCAAAGATGCGCGCCTCCGCCACGAGCGGATAGATGGCGCGCGGGAGAATTGGCGAATTGTCACTCTTGTTTATCATGGAGAAGTTACCAGTCTTTTGCATTATTTATTTTTTATTTGGACATCTCGACTCTCAGATTCACAATCAGCATGGGATTAAATGGACTTGAGGCTTGTGACTATGAAGGATCCTGCTGCATCTGCATCCAAGGAATAATAAGGGTCATATAAAAAGCTGCGAGTTTGCTGCACGTGAGGAGTCGTCATGGCGAAGACTTGACAAAAAAGTGTGTGCGTCTTTTATCTATTCTCCAGGAGATTATCATGGAGAAGATGCACTTTTCTTTTCCTTTTTATAAAGGTTGAGAGTTAATAAGAAGATGGAAGGTTGTGATTATGTATTCCGATTATTGCCAGACTCTCGGTCGACAAAGTGTGTACATGTGTGTGTACTTGGAATAACCCAAGCTCTTCTTATACACCATAACTTTAACACTTGTTTGTCCAAGAGACAAGCTTATGATGAAGAAACGTTGTTATATTTTTCGAGACTCCAGGGAGAAGAATATAAGGCGAGGGTGGAAACGCTTATTTTGTTCTAATGACTTTTAGTATACGCTTTCAAACCTTTGACAAGGGACTCGAGGAGATGAAATAAGAGTTTCTTACAAGGAAGAAACAACATCTAGAAAAAGATCCGAGATGCACAAATGCAACTTACGAGTTACATATAAACACAATACTAAAAGAGACAGGCAAGTGCGCATTGTATCCATGTTGTAACCTTGGAAAACAAGTGTTTTCTCTATATCCCTTGGTATAATATAGAAAAAGAAGACCAAAAAGAGGTTGCTCAGCAGGGAGTCCTGTAAGTCAACTGCGTTTTCAAGACTCGTTTATCCAGCCAAGGGAGGATCCCTTAAATCTTGAAATTGTATAAGGTCCATAGATTTATGTATGGTCCTGTCCTGGAGGATACAATGAGTCATGAAAGCTTCTTGGAAATGGATAGAGCTTGCAGAGGTTGTGGAATCAATAGGAGCCCTTATTGAAACCACCAAGTCCGTCCGTATACCAAGTGACCCGTGAGCACGCATGAAACTGATAACTCAAGTCATACAAAAACAATGCTTCTTATAGGATTGAGGTCAGCATGACAAGATGACATGAGATTCACATGACCAAAATGATACACCGTATAGGAGCAATTGACTCCAAGTGGCGAGGATAATGATACCATTGGAGTCTATTACATGTATTTATTTATATTTCTCCAGCACCTGACTCCAGTACTTGTTACTAATATCCATGCATTTTGCATTTGGGATGAGCAACAGGTTGTATTTATGGTGGTTTGATTGTTAGAGCACGTTTTGTGGTTAGCTGGGTTGATATATGAAGTTTCACGAAGGAGCAATAATAATGATCTTGGTGGTTCAATTACACGCTTACACAAATACTTACATACAGGCTGGGGTGAGAAGACATGGCAATAATAAAATTGAAATTATTATTATTTCGGACAAGAAATAAGGCTTGTTTTTATTGAAAAGGACGAGAGTGGATGATGATGGGTGGGTGGATTTTTTTGTCCGGTTGGGCAGATCGGTTAGTTTCGGTTCAGTGCGGTGACTGACTGACTGGAGGGATGCGTAATTGTGAATTGTAAAAGCTACAGAGCTAAACATATTACGTTTATGTTGCTGGACAAAAGGAAATGAGGATGAGAGGTGTTTGTGACATTTTGGGGAAAATAATGGGCCCAGGACCCTGTGGTTTGGGGTTGAATCCTGTGTTTGATGGTATGACAGGAGGAGGGGGGAAAGGTCGCCCAGTTATTGTGAACGATAGGGAAGAATAAGGACCCAAGTCGATGATGATCATCAACAAAGTAGCTAATGTGTCATAGTGTCAGGTTCCTCATCGGCTCCCCTCTCAACACTAGCAAGTTTGTATAGCGTCTATAAACGTTCCAAGGCTTCCAGGACCTGAAACGCGGGAAGCCTATATGGACGTTATAGACCCGGAAGGAAGGCGTTTTGTTGAAGTTGAAGGCTTTCAAAAATGGTGATAGTCGTTTCTGGTTCATTACCACTGTTTGTGCACTGTTCCTCTGCTAAGGCTGCTGATTACGCTTCTTGGCCTGTATAAAGTGAATAACGACTTTTGTGTTAATTTTGTCAGTCTTCCGGGCAAGAGAGGAAAAAGTGTAAGTAAAAAGCGTGTATTTTAAATAGACTTTTCACCCCTTTGCTGCCTTTGCACAAGCTTGGAATCATGATCGCATCCACCCCCACCAAGAGCAGTTTCGTTTTGAGCTTTTTTATATGCTCACCTGTAATCAGGGTACTGAGGAGGGTATAATCATCATCTGCGATCATCTTTTTCACAATCTTTTCTTCTCTTCCCTTCTGGATTACCCTCGACTTGGACGGACGACTAAAAACAAGGCTCACACCTGAATAAGCTTGTGAAGCGGTGACTGGACTGGCTGGATAAAGAGCCTCCGGGGGTTGCATGTGATGCAAAAGTAACAGGTTTTTGCGTAGCCAGCTTGCTCAGCGTAATTGCTTTTACTATATACCTTTCTTTTCCTTGTTACGATGTTGAAAAAGATAATACACACACACAACTAACCACCCTCGCTCGTATTTTTTATCTCTCAGTCAATGGACAGAGATGAAATTTTGTATTCCATTTCGAAGACGCTGTTGCAGCTGCAGCTGCAACCAAACGGGTTTTTCGATACCAGCGATATTTTTCCAGCAAGATCCTGCACTTGTCCACGGAGTCGAGGGCGAGGGTGAAGAAACTTGGTTGCCCAAACTTGGCTAAATAACCGTTTCCCATGTGCATATAGTATCGAAGTAAAAACGGGGACGTGGAAGTACTATGCATGCGGGGTACGTGTGTATCGAACAAAAAACGGGTTTTTTGCACGGGTTTTTTTGAAGAACCCGTGCAGGAGGCGGAGATTAGTTGGTTGTTTCAAGTCGGACGCATCATTTTTGGATGTGATCAACTGGCTTCAGGGTCCAGTGGACGACAGTAATAAAATTAAATTTGTGTGTGTATTAGCAAGGCTGTGAGGAGCTTTTGATATTTTGATGCGTGGAGCTGATTGTCGTAATAGGAAAGTTGGCATCATCATAATCTTCCAGTCCGATGAGTCCTCCGAAGGTCCTTCCATGATTCCTTTGGGCGCTTTGAAGTCTGGAGAGTCTTTTTCAAGTTCATAGGAGAATCCAACTGCTCCTTGTAACAGTAACAACAGGTGATGTTTGTTTGGAGCTAAAAATTAGCTGGTGTTTCTCTGGAGGGCGAAATCTGGCTATCAGTTTTGTGCAATTACGTCCGGCAAGTGTAAATATACGAGCTCATAAAGTATTATGATTATTATTGTTATTTGTAGAGGCCTGGAGGCTTCTATGTGTTGTTCTTCGTAAGTTGTTGTTGGTCAATTAGTAAACGAAGGAAAGGAGGCAGATGTGACTCATAGTCACCCGAATTTTTGTTGATTTTAATTTACGTTTGAAAAAATCCAGAAAAGTAAAACACTTGATAAACACATGAACCGCAATTAACACGTCATAACAAGGAACCTGTGTTGTCTCGTACAATAAAATCAATTAAGGAGCATGTCGAGCCTGAAAGTTGCTTAACTTTGTTAAACTTGTTCATATTTGAGATGCGGGCGAAATGGGCGGGAAATGCGGGATACTTTAAAATTCTGATTAACTGGAGCCTTTCTTATAGCGAACACACATTTTTGTGTTAGGGAGTCTGTGTATTATTATATTGATTATAAAATATTATTATTGAGCCCTAGTTCCCCAAGACTTTAATTTGTCTATTCTTATTTTCATAACCGATTAATTCTGCAAAATAATGTTATAGTTCAGTCCCGTTTCCTGCGTTTCTGTACACTCCGGACTATTTCATAGTTTCATTAGCTAAAAGCTGGTTCAATAAAGTGAATAAAGTCATAAACGATCAAAAGTCATCACCTCACTTCATCTCAAGTCTCAAGAGCCGTAGGCTGTAATGAGCTGATCATAAAACAAAATTGCTTGATTCATTGGGCACACAAAGGCACGACAGGTACTCATGTACTGGACTTGTTGTTGCAAGTTTCGCTTTCTAGTGTCCAGTCGTCGTGATTATTACAGGTGTGTTTTTGTGTGTGCGTGTAGTTGCATTGTCAGCGCATCTAATAACAGGTGTGAGCCTTGAGAAGCTCGTATGATGCAAAGTCCGTATTCTGGTCCTGCAACTGTGGATGAATTTGAAGTCTCTGGAAGTCTGCTGAAGAAAGGACGAGGAGTTTCCCGTGTCTGTCTGTATGGATGATTTTTGGAGCTTTGTAAAAAAGTGGACGTTGAATTAGCCTTGGTACACTTCAACTCCATTAGATAGTCAGCAGGACTTTTATCACTGATTTTAAATGCGGAAAAAATGGACGGACAATGGAGAAAAAAGGTTTTAGTGTACACACTCACGTATACGTTGGAGGAGACGACTTTTGAAGACGATGAGGCACTATAGCCTTTTGCTATTACATCATCAAGGGCCGGGCAGAGAAAAGTTGAAGAAGAACAAGTCGACGAGATAATACGTGTAAGAGATAGGGAAGGAATACAAGAGTCTGGCACACAACAGTTAGGTGTTAAATGATTATTAAAGTAAAGTAGGAAGAAGAAGGAGACGGAGATGAACCTTGCGTTAAAATGTTATCGTACACAGAGAAACGCAGACTCGTAAAAGGACACACGAGCTGGATAATAAGTAAAATACAATGACGGGTGACTTGGAGGATTAGGCGAAAAAAATCGAGTACAGGAACGAGATGCAATGCTGCTAAAATAATGGAGTCTCCTTCTCATCGCTGTAATGTCCAGCATGGTATAGAGGAGCAAAGTAGTTAAAAGGGAAAAAAATTAAAGTTTATATGCAAGACACGGGACAGGAGAAATAAGAGAAGCGACAAGTAATCATCTTGCCACGTGTACCATTATGATTATTGCAGGACCTCAGCCCAGGTTCGATGAGTTAAATAAGTAACAAAACTATAATGTTGTGTGTTTGTTTTGTGTCAAAGTGGGAGATGGTTCATGTTGGGATGGAATAATGGTAAGTTTGTTGTGGAGGGTAAAAGGAGTCGAGTTTCATCTCCTCAACTCACCTGTTGATTGGGCATGGAAAGTGTGGAGATGCATGGACGCGATCATTAGGTATTGACAGGTCAATCAATAATAATACTAGAAATTTAAATTTCCCGCCACAACTTCTACTGTAGTTAAGTACCTTTCCATTAAAATATGCTGAGAGTCCTAGCGATACTTTTTAGACGCCAGATTTTAAAAAGCGGCAGGCAAAGATTTTTCAAGAGGCAAGATATTTAAATGGAGAATTTTAGCGGCATCGTTAACCGCGGGTAATTAAGGATTAACGATTATATCGAGCCTTCGCTAACGACACCGACAGTCAATACTGCTAATCTTAAGGGTACTTGAAGTCTCTGAAATCAATACCTACGAAAAAGGTTGACTTTACCGTAGTGATTGTCCCTAGGGCCAGGGTCATCAGGGCCGGCCCTGGCCCTGGCCCCGACTTGGCCCCATTCAGGGCCAGACTTCCTGGCCCCGATTTTGGTAGGGCCAGGGCCTGGCCCCGGCCCCGATTTTCAGGGCCAGGGCCGGCTACTGGCCCTGGCCCTACTTTGATTTTTAAACTGCATTAAAACACATAAATTGACTTCCAAAAGACGATAATGAGAGACAAAATTGTTGACTTTCTCAAGCCCCTCGATGAAGCCTCATTTTGAATGTTAGATTTACTGCCCCACGTCACTTTTCAAGCTTCCCGGCCCCACTCTTTCCCAGAAAAAGCCTGCGACCCCGTCTTCCAACCCCCGTTGCTCATAATGCTTGATAAATTGAGCATTCAGAAACGTCGGTTTGACGTTTACTAAAAAAGACATTCTAACGAAAAGGCACATGAGATTGGGGCAAGAGAGACTTCGACGAATATTTTTTTGTTTGCTTTGAATACTTTTGCATTTCTAGTTACGTAATTCAGCTTGCGTATTTATTTTACTTGATCGAAATTATGTTAAATGATTGTTTAGAGGGAACCCACGTGCTATTTTAATGTAGTACCAGGTTGCCATCGTTGATACTCACAGGTTTTTTAATTAAATTTGGAGCTATTCATCTTGAAATCAAAGGTTTTGAGAGCAAAAATTATAAGGTAGGGCCAACGGGGCCAGGCCAGGGCCAGGTCGGGGCCACGGCCCAAATGGCCCTGGCCCTGAGTAGGTAGGGCCAGGAGCCGGCCCTATTTTCAGGGCCAGAGCCAGGGCCAGTGCCAGGGCCAAGTTTTTGGCCCCAGGGACAATCACTAGAAATTAGTAATTTTGTATTTAATGTAAGAGCCTAGTGCCGATTGATCAAAAAAACAGTTACTGACCGCAATTGCAGCAGATACACACCACCGTCTATATTTTCTCGCAGCCATTGTGGCCTTACAAATTTCAATTTCAGTCGCTTCCAATTCACCGCGCTACTGACGCTTCGAACGCTTCCAGCGTTTCCAAAGGCGGGAAAAAGAACCTCCTTGCAGTTTAAAATTAGAGTTGTTATAGAAGCTTGCTACGTGCCGACAGAAGAACCAGTGATTAATTTAATTGCGTTGACAGTTTTGTTGTCCTTGTCGTATATATAAAGTGGCTCTTGTTCTGTAGGGGCTCAAAATTGTCGAAATGTATAAACGTGTCGCTGGAACAAAGACATATTACCGCTTTTACTTCTCCTTTCCACCATAACAAACAACAAGACACTTGAGAAAAGCGAGAGAAAGTAAAATAATGGACCTCGTTCATGGCGGCGGCGGCTGATTCAAAATAACGGCGCGGCTTCGGTTTCACCACCAGGGCGAAACTGTCGGAGCCATTTAGTTTGTATTCACCACGTCATTGTTTACATGGTGGAAAGTAATTTAAAAGAAGGGACTGACTGTTATTCTTTTCCCTACGAGACATTCGATAGTCGACTTCTATTATTTTCGCCGACGCTTTCTGGAAAAGCGTCGCGAATATATATTCAGCGTATCTTTTTCCATGCAAAAGGCGCTATCATCGCCTGTGTTGGAATATTGATAATATGAGCAGAGGATGTGAGGACGATTCACTTGGCTAGAAGTTGAGTTTAGTTCAAGGTTTCAGTTTCCAGTTGTCTTCGCCGTAGTAGTAGTGTATAACATTGATGAATTATTCAGCAGAGTGAAGAATTTATATGAACGGGCATGTCTGGTAGTAGTAAAAAAGCTTTAAGCGATTATATATAGAGAGATCAGGAAAAGAATATGGAATTTAGCCAACGTTCTTGGCAAGTTTTGGAGACTGACAGAGGAAATTTCCAAAGGGAGAGAGGCGGGAGGGAATCGTGGTAAAAGTGCTAAGGAGCCATCGAGAATATTGCACAGAGTCATAGAGTTCCCTAACTAAAGGTGCCTTCAAAAAGGAGAAAATGGCGGGAAATTTGAACTTTGTGGTTTTCAAGTCCAGGCCAAGTCTGTCTGAGAGTGTGACTTGACAAAATTTTTCGATCGAAATTATTTGAGGAAATTAATGCTAGACTTGGGTGCCGTTTACTTAAAATCTGAAAATTTTGCTAAGTAACATCAGTTAACACTCGGGTCACTAAAAATCTCTAATTATTAAAATAGGCTGTCTCGTGGACTACCACCTTCCAAAAACCACAAGCCTGGGGAACGGCATCATGAACTCTTGCCACTCCCTCAAGAACCCCACTTCAAGCCTCGCGACCAACGGCAAAACCGGAAGTATGACTGCCATCTACCCACAGCAGCAACACCACGCACATCCCAATTCCCATCACCACCATCATCAACAACAGCAACAGCACAGCCAACGCCCCCTGGCCACCAGCAAAACAGCCAACAATGGTCTCACCAACGGCCATTCCAAGAGCCATCATCACCACCATCACTCTCGAAGTCACCACAACAGCCACCAAAACGGCTCTACCAGCAGCAGCACTACTGGCCTCATAGGCCACGGCTCCTCATCAACACTCTCTTCCATGGACACTTCAACGACATCGACGAGCTCCACAGTAGCGAAAGCCAATGGTCATCATCACCACGCCGCCGCCGGGAAACAAAACGGCGTCACTCCCCCCTCTTCTAGTTCAACAACAGGCCGCGGGACCTCAACAGCCGCCGCTGACGCAGGCTTCACTTCGGCCCTAACAATGAGCACAGCTCTCGGCTACTGGAGCCACGGCTTCGGCTGGGGCTGGGGCCCAGGTTGGGGCTGGAGCGGCTGGGGCGTTAATTCGCTCCTGTCCAAAGACTACGGGGGATTCCGAACAGGCATCTTTGATCACACTTCAGGCACGTACCACGGCGGGAGCGGCAGCGGCTGCAACAATGGCCATACTCACCACGACTCTTCGTCCTACGGACACCTCGATAGTAGTACTGGCGGGTTCGGGGATTTTGCTGAAAACATCGATATGGGCTTGGGCTCAGCTGGTCTTGATGATTCGCTGTTGGATAGCGCGGGGTCGGCGTGGGACGCTTTTGGAGGTGATTTTGGCTTTTAAAATGCGAGCTTCGGCTATGTCTTTATTAATCGGTCTTCGAAGTCAGTATTATAGTCATCTTCGATGTCCAAAACGGTTGGTACGCACTTGCTTCCGAATTCTTTTAGTGTTCTCGACAAAACTCGATCTTCGACGAGATGATTCAATTGGCTATCCAAAGTTTATTGGCGTTGTTCCAAACAAATATGACCTGAATCTACGTACCTTTTCAGCAACTTTGATCGTCGAAGGTTTTGAAAACTATTCGACGTTTCACTGACTGAAATTTTTCAAGGGCCACAAACGGCAAAGGGTTATTATGATGAGCGGAAACCAACAAATTCTAGCAATACCTTCAAACGCTTTCAGTGTAATTTTTCCTCGTCTATAGGCTTTCAATGTTAAGTTATGTACTTGTACTTGTAGCGAAACTAGCGATAGCAAGTTCAAAAAAGGCAATCAAATCCTTCGTTCAAGTATTGAGAAATCAATATTCGACGAGACAAAATTACCAAACCAGTATTCTGTAAAATCTAGATAATGTAATTAATAGCTTCCATGTTTCCATGTCGAAATTACAAAATTCAATAGCGTTTGCGATGCTGGCCGTTGTTAACGCAAACAAGGAGGATTTTACTGTAAAACCCTAAAATCTCCATCAGCGACTCAAGCTCAAATGTATAGACACAATCAAAATTATTATTTCGCTACACCAAAGCTTTATACAACTCGGCGAACCCCGAATATCTTTTGACATTAAGCTGATGTAGTTTCCAGATATCCTTGTCATCCTTCTTGGAAATCCATGTACCCTGGCCCTTATATACACTTATGTATGTTCAGTGTACCTAAATATTAATAGGCCTATATAAAATGCTATATTGTGCTATTATAAAGTTCATAGCAATAGCTAACAAAGCGCTCCGAGAGTGAAAGCACAAAGGAGAGAGTTGAGATAATTAAGTACAATGGGAGAAAAGTCATAGAGTTTATTTCAAACTAGATGTAAGTATTATTAGTCATAGAGTATAAATGAGGGCCGTGCTACTCAATGTGCATAAATATATACAAGCCATAATCTACAAAAGTGTATACATGTTTTAGCTATTATTATTACTGTAAATCTAAAATACATCTCTGTAAACAAGACTGCGAAGAGGATCAAAGTCATGTTTAATACAAAGAAAGCCAGATTGATAGCAAGTAAATTGACCCTGAAATTGGTATTTGTCCATATATACGTATAAGAATACAACAACTTATATTCTATACAAGATATACAACTATAATCCGCAAAACTTTTTCCACACTGAACATCAAAGCCAAAAACATTCACAAAGAAAAAGAGTGTTCAAAATATTAAATATGTAATATGCTCCTTGTCTCATTCTTCTGGGAGAGATTTGTAAAACAAAAAGAAGAAAACTTGTCTAATCCTAAAATATATGGAATTGAATGGTAAACACTGAAAAGTATTGTTACGTTACGCGCAACAACAAAAGATTGAATAATAAATCAAGTTATCTGGTACCTCTAGTCTATGGATTTTAGCCCTAAATTACACGTAACCTTAACACTGGTCAAACAACTTTCCAAGGCAGTGTTGATTTTACATGAACGGATGTGATAGAACAGCTTTCTCGTCTAAATTAGCCTAGCACAAGCTACATCAAAAAGTCTAGGTCATGGTCATATTAGATACACGTTAGAAGTACTAAGCTCTAATAAGGCACAAAACTAGCGAAACCCATGATGACGTTTCACTCGAGTGACATCAAATTTCATCTAACACTATACATAGTCCTAGTACTTACGGGCTCCAAAATACCATACACAGAATCCAATCTACACAAACGTGCACAATTCCGGCCTTGAGGAATCTAATACAAAAAGAATAGCTCATATACATCCCGAGCTTCTATAAAACCTACATGTACGCTATTACAGCAAGTAAAAGTTATACGACAACTTTCTACAATTTTGATCTACTTACAAAAGTCGCAGAGAGATAGAGACAAACGGAGGGAAAATTTAAATTAAATTAGGATCTTTTTAGCATAAAAGCCGACCGGCTGGCCCGACTTTTAATGAAATTAGTCAACGTGTTGTCCCCGGCCTCTTCTCGTCACGTAACCCGTTGGAGGTCGGTGAAAGTAAGCTGCAAAAGTTTTCATCATACACAAAATTTCATCATCTTCTTTGTTTTCCAAAGGGAAACGAAAAAAAGCCGTGGGTGGCTGCTATATATCCACTTTTCTAGCGTGTGAGCATGCAACTTTCCCTACTGTGTAAAAGACAATCACTTTTTCATTCCCTACAAAAGCTAATATATGGAAGCAAAAGCTCTTATATCGAGACTAGACGACTACTACTAAAACGTACATGGAATCCATTCAATATCATATCAAGCCCCTACCCTAGAACACAACTAACAGAACAGTGCAAAACGTGCCGAGGAAATACATGCAATATATAATAATAAATCATATCCACTACTACATTCTAGAAACTATCTTCAGCTACGATATCGGTGGTGCAATTCTTCAGTAATTGTGGGCTGGTGCTGATAGTGCGGTGGCTGTGCATTGGGAGGTCTGGACGCATACGAAGTGTGCGACGAAAAATATCGTTGAGGCGAACCTTGTCGCTGCCCTTGCTGTTCGTACAAATGAGGCCCATCCGATGCAAGCTGACCTGCAATGGTACATGACCTGCAGCAGAATTTCGCGTAGTATCGGTTCGTACAGTAATTGGCCTTGACAATCAGCTTGCAGTTGGCAAAGAAGGGGTTGTCGGTACAGTTGGGGTGGATGTAGATACCTACGGGGGAAAGAAAAAAATTG
Organism: Sphaeridia pumilis; assembly: GCA_034698345.1. Lineage (NCBI taxonomy): Eukaryota > Metazoa > Arthropoda > Collembola > Symphypleona > Sminthurididae > Sphaeridia > Sphaeridia pumilis. The sequence goes on along the minus strand of JAQGBJ010000411.1, from coordinate 17,560 downwards.
TAATTCCCGCTCAAAATCCCCTCCCTCCTTTACTCAATGACTCACTCACCTTCAACTCGAACCTGGGTTGAAGCGCTACTGACTCCATACTCATTGAGCGCTTCGCATCGGTACGTCCCTGAATCTTCCGCCGAAGCGTTCGAGACTACCAGCGTATTATCCGCTGTATAAACAAAAAGCAGTATCAAGCAAAAACGTCAATCAATTTCAACAAAAAGTAATCCACTGTGTCTACATTAATCACATCGCCTCTTCTCTCTTCAATGTTCAGCGACGTTGAGCGGCTCTGTTTGTACATGGGGAGATTTTCAACCTGAATCGCTTCCAGCCAAAGCAAAATTGCCCAAAAAGTGGGCCAGAACTCATACATCCACGACCAACGTTATAAGCTTTTCTATACAGAAACGCCGACACACAAAGGTAAAGATTAACAAGGAAGATACACAGGAAAGAGGGGGAGAGAAAGCCTGGATTCACAGAGGACCTACAAAAAGGAAACGGTGAAAGTAGAACGTTCAAGGGCAACCCAGAATGTAAGTAAGTAACGGCAGGAGCGTCGTTCAGTATAAAGCTTATACGATGGAGAAGGAGGATAGAAACGTAGAGCTCAAGAAGAAGACGACAAAGCCTGCAGCAGGAGCTTTCTCTGGATCAAACATGTTGGGAAAGGTTAGATCCGCTACTGACTGGGGATACACGCACAATCCGCTGAATCTTCCCAAAGCTTCTCATAGTAAGAAAGACGTTCAAACCGACAGCCCTCGTTCTACCTACCTACCTGCTGACCTTAAGAGAAAGCATAAATGGCAGAGAAACTGGTCCAGCCAAGATAAACGCTTAGAATGGGGGATTTGAAACGGCTTGATATAAAAAACCCAAACCCAGCCAATTGGCAAGAAAGAGAAGGAGAGAAAGCCACATGTACAGAAATGATACGGGTGAGAAAGACTTGACTGGTTCTTCTTGAACTCCACTAACAACATAATTGCTTTTCCATCTTTAACGATCTGATCCGAGAGTCCGATAACAGGTTCGATGGGGGAAGAAGCTTCTTCGAAGAACCAACAAGGTCAAGGAAGCCAGAGAGAAAAGCTGATAAAAGCATGCACCAATAGACACAAATCAGGTGGGAAAATGGATCCTCAGTCAGCTTCTTCTCCATTCAGAGCTTTTTAGCAGCGTCAGCTGCTTCTCTTGGCTGAACCTCACAAAAGTGGCAGCGTCGTTGTTGAAAATCTCCTTCCATTCCAAGTACATATCCATCCAACAAAATACAGAGGTGGAACATCCAACTTATTGATTGATGCCTCTTGGACGTGCTACACACACTTGAACGTTACGATTCCACGAGAGGCAGGAGGAGGCAGGGAAAGTGCCAACTCCACTGTATATATATACCTTGGATTTGAACTCGAGAATCTACGGCAACGTTGGGTCCCGCAACCAACGCCTCTTCATGATACCAAAGTACTCGAGGCGTGGGATATCCTTCGACTTCGCACGGGATGCTCATTTCACTTCCTGTCGCGAACGTCCTTCGATCCAGTTTGATTGTCGTGTTCAGAGGTACTGCAAACAAGGTAGAACAAACAAACTTGAGTCAAGTGTCAGTCAACGAATAATACTACTACCACGCAGTTAGTAATTACACACAAAACGCCATCAACAAACAACACACAGAAGCAAAAGCCCCGTAGAATTAGTACACAAACCGAGGTAGTCAGGTGCGTGAATCTCGTTCTCATCATATGGTGAGTGTACGGGAGGAGGAGCAATCGTTGTTCTAATGGCGGGAACCCTTCCAGATCCAGGTCTGGGCCACAGGTACCCAGGTGGCAAATTAGGTCTTCCACTACCACCCCCACCACCCCGAATTGGCGGTCTCGGCTGAGTAACCACATACTGCAAGTACTCTTGGTCTTCCGGATTGGTCGAGTGCACAGGTCCAATTGTCTGCAGCGTCACGGTCCACGAAGCAGCCTTCCCAAGGCCATTGTAAGCTTGACAGGTGTAAGGGCCCAAATCTCGGAGCGCCACCAACCGGATCAACAGGGAGTAATCGCGCATCGTCTCGTAGCGCGCAGAGTCCAGTGGCAGCATGGTATTTCCTCTCCACCACGTGATCGAAGGTCGAGGCCAGCCAACGGCGAAGCATCGAACGTTGGCAGAGGTACCCAAAGATACAATCATGTCCGGCGAATCATCTACTACTTGAGCGTCTCTATTTGTAGGTTCTACGTTAGGGGTCAAGTCAAAAGTTAGTTCTACTCTACAGGTCAATTTCTACAAACCCAAACCCAGAAACATGCCAACAAAGTCTACAACATACCCGTAACGCTCACACTCGCCGATCCCGTTGCAGGCCTTCCATGCCCATTATCAGCAACGCAGCTATAGTTTCCGGTATCCGAAGTCGTTAGGCCGATAATCTCCAGAGTTCCATCCGCCAACATCCTGAATCGTCCCGTCTCCGTGTTTATCTAGCGAGAGAAATGAAACAAAAAATCCATTAGCAAAGTACTTGATTAAACGTTACGTAAATCCTGTATTCCATTCTCTGTCTTGCTTCCTTCCTTCGTGGTCTATAACATCCAAGTCATTCAATCGCCAATCCTATTCAATCCAGTCTGCCTCTCGCTTCCATTTTCTCTTGAATACTCTCAAGTTACATGCAGCATTCCGTCCACGAATACGTACCTCCAAGGCCTGTCTCCTTTCTTATCTGCAATTCTCAGAGCTATGCACTGCCATTTCCAGCTCGTAAGCTCGTGTTCAATCTGATCTCTTTTCTACAGAATCGCGCTTATAACCTTTTCTCAAGGTTAAGTATCAGCACAATCCACTGAATACACATTCTCCTAACTAAGCTTCTCATTTCGTCCAAGGATTTACAACACGACTACTAGCATAAAATACGCCGAAAACTACTGCCGCTAAACCTGGAATTTCTAGCACAAGACCCGCCACCAGTCTCGCTCCAAAGAGCACTGGTAACTGGGATCTGCTCCAATTACTCGAATCACCAAGGCAAAACGGCAGCATTATCCAATTAATTGCTAAAGAGCTACTAAACATACTACTTTTGCTACAGCTTTCTCTCAGAGCCTAAATCCAAACGAATGTGTCTTGTGAAGCCTTCTTGTACTTGGAATTCTTGGGATTTCGTTGCATATTCATCACCAGCTTTCTTCAACGTCTTCAGCTTCTCATTCCTACACAGCCTCCGGCTCCATTTCCTTTTTTAAAATCTCTATACTTAAACAGCCGAGGATTTTCGCCAGGGCTTTTGTCCAAACGCCCCAATTTCGCCGGCACATCAAACGTTCCTTCTTCGGTATATACCTTTTCAGATCCTTTCCTCCATGAAATTGAAGGTTCGGGATACCCCGTGGCAATACATCTCAACGTAGCAAGACTTCCTTCCTGCTCTTCGACGTTCTCTAATCCTCCGACGATCTGAGCTGGGATTCCTGTATTAAAACACATTCAAAAGATTACATTCTCCGTCCTTGTTCATTATACATTTTTAATGCGTTATTTAGCTTCAAAGCCGCCTTCTCACCGTCAGGTGCAACAGGTCCATGAGAATCGTAAACACTATTCGGGTCATGATGCCTGTCATCTGGCGGCGGGACGACACAAGTACTTCCACATCCATTACTGCAACACTTCATTTCACCGGAACAATCCGCGTCTGTTCCACATTCAGTAATACAGATGCCCACTTGGTCCTGTGCCAGGGCTGGGCAGGTTCCAGGTTTGTTTACTGTTGACATACAAAACACCAACCAAAATTAGTACAAACATTGTAATTACATTCTCAAAAACGCCCAGCCGTCCTTCAGTCCTTCTTTGATGCCATTCGCCACAGAAACCTTCCGAATATTAGCTCTTTTCTCTCCAGACATCTCCAGTAAAAAGCCTATTGGATTATACACAACGTCGAAAAAGACAAAACAAAAGATAAATCACCAAAACATTACTACTTGATCAGCCCTTGTTCTGTACAACTGTCTTTTTTAGCTTATCGTGATAAATGATTGCGTAGCCTGAGGAAGACAATTCAAAGTGGAACAACCATTAATAACTTCAAGTCTGGCAGTCAAGTCTGATTCCGGGCTAGTAAAATCTCTGACTGAAAAACATCTACAAAATCCCACTTAATTCCTCTTAAACTTTTAAAATTGTGCATTTAAGCTACATTTCTCTCTCTTTCTCTCACCTTTCCGGCAATCAGCTCGGAAAACAATGCTTCCCCAATGATCCGTAACGGCCTCAATTCCACATCCGGTACCTTCAGGGCACTGGTGGTCCTTGCAGGGCTCGTGACATCGACATTCGGTGCAACCAGAACCGCCTTCAGACACGTATTTTTCTTTGCCATAAGCACACTGTAGATATTCGCAGTCGCGTTCTTCACGGCGGCAGTCCAATCCGGGTTCAGGTCCTGCAAAAGTCATAGAGTAAATTAGATCCCCTTCGTAAAAAGGCATCAGTCCTCCGCAGCACTTGATTCCTTGCGGAGCCATCGAGTACAACACAAGAAGCGGATTTTAGCAAAAGATGCGGTAATACCACAAATAGCGCGCGTTTTATACAGAACGAGAGAAAACCGCTTTGTTTACATTTTGGTTTCTTTGTTCGCAGAATTTCGTAAATAAGCGAAACATTTGGTGCTTTTGCAAGTGATTTTTAGAATTTGTTGAAAAAGTTTTGTGCAAAAAGTGCATTTTGACCGTAATTTGGAACTCACTGTCTCCTCCTTCTGACACATGCGAATCGACTGCAACAGCTTCAACATGGACATCAATCCCATGACTAGGATCATATCCCCTGCCGTGTCTAAACGAGGAACAGAAGTTGATGCAAACATCAAAGTTTTTGAACCGATTGAAGTTACCACCGCAACCAGTGTACACAAAAGGTGTGCAAGTTCCCAGGCCCACATCAAAACTCCATCGGGTAAGACTATCCGTACAAGAGCCTTCAACTCGAGCCAGTTTACAGATGGCTAGATATATTAAATTCAGTAATAAATTTTCAACTTATTCAACAGACAGACGTTTTTGAAAACGCCGAATCAGCAGCAGCAGCAGTGCTATATTGTGCTCCTATTCAGACCTTGACAAGACTTTGGTTCTGACACTTTGCGGTTCCTGCGGCTTCACACCAAAAAGTACAAGCTGGAAAGGCTATTAACACAAAAAGGCTTTTAAAGGACCGGATGGACGTTGCGTGTGCTTTACGATGGGTGTGTAGGCGTTTTTGAAAGAACCACAACCATTGCGGTTTTACTTTCTCTGTTGAAGAAGCAAAGTATGAGACAGCACGAAAGCGACATACTGACACGAAAATCTTTATACATCGAGATCGAAAACCAACCAGAGATGCCAGACATTGCCCACCAACTTGCACAAGGACACCCACGACAGAACATGTACAAAATTCTCAGAGTGAGTGAAGTTAAATTGAATAAGCCATTCTGAAAAGTTGACAGCGTAAGTTCTAACGGACCTGCTCCCGATATCGTGTAGTTTACAGGTAGAGGTTCTGTTCGAGAAATACAAACAGCTTCACATTCCTGAATAGAACTGAACCGGTTCCCATTCCCGTCACATCCGCCGTAATTAAATTGTCGACATTCTCCGTTGTTCGCATCGAAGAAAAATTTGGCTACACGGGCTCGACAGGGACCGATATCCGCGGGCTGATGGCAGATGTCTAAAGGTAACAACATTGAGAAAATCAACGAATATCTCACCGAAGCAACAACAAATTCAAAAAAGATTCTTCTTTCGCAGATTACTATCCGCATGGATCATTTCGTTATGGGCCTTCCATGCTGAAGACTAAAAAGGTCTAGCGAGGAAGGCGGTTTCTTCCAAAGCTGAGCTTTTTGCATACATCGTCTTAAATTTTCTACCTACGACGTCGACAAAGAATAGACGAAACAATGCCAAAGGTACATATATATACACATTTTCCGCCAATTCTTCCCATCATTTTATCGACTCTTCCACCTACCTTTTCTTCTGTTCTCCCATCTGAAACTCTAACGAATAAGACAGGCACACGCTACACTTACTTTCCTTAGTAGACCTACTTTTTCTTGGAACAGAGGCAGATAACTCGCGAATGTAGCTTGAACTTGAACAACTTTTTTCTACAGTTTTCCACTCCAGTTGATATCCGATGCCGTGCTACATTTGCAGACTCGACAGAGTTTCTGGGTCCAACTTTTACCTCGTCAAAACTTCCCGAGTTCTGCTTCTCTGTCCATAATAAACTAACCAACTTTACTTTCCAAGGTAACAACAAGAAGAACAAGTAACGGTTTCAACATTAATTGAATACATATTCAAGGCTCTGCAACTTGCAGCATCTTAACAAGCTGATTTTCCTTTTCTTTCAGTTTTATCCAGCTGGGAAATACTTGATCGAAATGATGGACTTATTCTGGCCTATCTACACCGGCAGCGCTACATAACCAGAACAAAAGCGCCTAATGTACCAAAGAACCTAACGATGTTCAACCAGCAGCGCCTAAACTTTTATAACGATCTTCACATCCCCAACAAAGGCGACTACCTCGCCTCAACTTCTACACTCCACGTGTCCCCGAGTTTTTACACAACGTCAAAGCCTATTTTTATCAAGAAACGAGATTCTTTCTCCCCGGCGTCTTCCATGTAATGTACCCGCCTTAATGATCCACAACAAAGGTGAGAGTTGCTCCTGAAAAAGACGAATTGCTTCTTACGTACCTTGCCCTCTGAATTGACCGCATTGTCTTTCACATTGTTCTTCCGTAGTGTACCGATTAGCATTGCCGCCACATCCCGAGTACGAAAAGACGGTACAGCGCCCAGTATTCGTGTCAAAATACCAGCTGGGAATCGGCTCCCGGTCATCACGGCAACGTCCTGAGTCTACGTCAAGTCGACAGATTTCTGCAAAAATCAAGTTTTCCAATACATTAGCTCTACCGGTACTTCCAAATGGATATCCTTCCTCCCACTTTGTAACCCCTACCGATCCGACTATGTGAGCCCAAAGTTTCTACCTTTTAGTATTCAACTAATGTACTTCCTTACACCTTCCCAGGCATATAAATTGGATATTTTTGCAGTACCCAACGCCTTTCCACTTCACTACAGTTCAGATAACCTCAAGAACGAACGCCGCCCTTGGGACTCCTAAACTCTCCCACGCTTTTGATTTTCCGCTAGCTTAGAATACAAGCTATTCAACTACCTTTCCCAATGCGCGTTTAACCGTACTCGATTTCATATGCGGTTTTTCCTTACATGACCCTTAATCAAGGAACATAAACGCGGCATGTGTCCCCATCGACGTTCCTCGAATAGAAAATACTTACCATTTTCAGGCAATTCAGGTCTCCTTGCTTCAGGATGCTCCTCTCCATGATGTTGGTCTTCAGTGCTGTGATCCGGGTAGTAGCTCGGTGGCAAAACCACAGGCTCGCTGGGACTCTTCTTGCATCGCTGTTCACAGAGCATTTGCGAATCGAATCGGTTTCCATTCCCTTGGCAACCGCCATAGACAAAGAGGTTACAGGAATCTGTCTCTTGGTCGTAGTAATATTGCGGGAATGTGCCTCGACACGGACCTGGAACTTGCGGCAGGGTGCAGATATCTACACGGAATGGAAAAAAGCAGCGTTAAAACCATTTGATCAGATGAGCCACCAGATGAGCTACGTAGTGAGTGATGCAATAAATCTTTGGCTTTTGTCCTTGCGATTCCTCGTTCTAAAAGGGCTGATAATAAAAAGTGTTGTTTTTCTCTTTCTCCAGGTTTTCCAAGGAGAACAATGGGATTTTTCCAAAACGGGCTCTTGCAAAAGCATCGCTTGTTTTCTCTCTTTCTATCATCATCATCATGAACGACGACAACGACGCCTTCCTTTGTTTTCCTTCTGGATCTTTGCCCAAACTTGAACAACGTACTTCTCGTTTACAAAAGGACGTGTACAAATTCCTCGCCAAATCCCCGGGATAACTGCAACTTACCTTCCTCAACAACTACGAGGAAAGCAAGTGCTAAAAAAGTTCCATACTACTCCAAAATAACAACAAAGGCGGATACAGCCCCTGGAAAAGTGTAGGAGGACAAGGAAGCACAAGTTTCAGCAGCCAACATCATTTCCACCACCCAGGACCAAGATTACCTTGAGAACTGCCACATCTGTCCTCACATTCTTCTGCACCATCAAATCTGTTGAGATTTCCTTCACAGCCTCCGTACGGGAATTGGCGACAAACACCGTCACGGCTATCATAATACCATTTGGTCGTCAGAGTATCGTCACAAGTTCGGCTATCAGGTTCCGAGAAACAGTGGCCTGCAAAAATCAAGATTCAACGTTTAACATCAGCGCCCCCTGGAGCAAAGCAAACTCTTCTTCCACTTCCTTCTGACTTCTCCACAACGTAAACAAGCATTAAAAGACGCAAAAGTTTCCAAACAGCGACAGACTTGATGAGACCTGATAGCCTCAAAAAGTTTTGGAGACAGTCTCCATTTCTTCAAAGTTACGTGAAATCTTGGAAACTTTCTCATGAAATCTCCAAGAAATTCATCACAAATTAGCAAGGTGGCAATTTAACTACCTCCATAAACTCTAGCCACTTTATTGCTCTAATGAACGTAAAAACTCTCTCTTTTACTTGCAGACTTTGAGAAACTCAACAACCTTCCTCCAACTTACTCGTATGCCATTCTCCAGGCTTGGGAACGGGAACATATTGCCGTTCACACTTGTTCCGGCAGTCGTCGATCGAAAGGAAGTTGTTGGCGTTCCCACCACATCCAGAGTACACAAACGAATCACACTTTCGCCGGTACGGGTCGTAATGGAATCTCTCAGTGTATGAGGTGCAATCGCCAGGGTTCTTGGGCAGGATGCAGGCGTTTTCAGCTGAAATTAACCGGAAAACATAAGATATGGCCATTACATACAACTTCAGATGTACAAGAAAGTAGAGTGTGTGGACGCCACAAGAAACTCATTTCCGGAAACCTTCCGCAAGTAAATATAAATAGTACTCTGTTAATTAATAATAATAACGGCACATTCAACAATCATTTCTCCATTTACCCAACAGAGCCTTCGGACACGTCTTTTCACATTCTTCAAGGTTGGCAAACTTATTGGCGTTTCCTTGGCAGCCGCCGTAGTAAAAGGGTACGCAGCGTTGTTCATCCGAGTCGTAGTACCATCGAGGAAGCTTTTCGCCGCAAGGGCCAACCACTTTGGACTGGAAGCATACTTCTACGGATGATAGAGACTTTTATTAGGTTTTCCAGCACTTTTCCCGCCAGCGGGCGCTCAAGTCTCTTCCTCAAGTGTCTCTTTGACATATTTCAAAACTCGTTTTTCAATTTAAGCAAAAGCGGAGGCAGGACGTCCACACCAACAGACAGACAGTTGACAGGAAAAACAATCAAAGCTCTTACGAAGCGTCGTCACGTTCTTGAACGGATAGTCGACAACGACAGCGTTCTCGTTGCTGCTGATGGTATCCGCGTCCAGCCTTGGTCCTTGATATTCGCCGCAGATATTCATACATTCTTGCCGGCTCACAAACCGATTTGGATTCCCGCCACACCCGCCAAACAAGAACCTGACGCAAGTTCTAATCTCGTTGTCCCAGGCCCAACGTGCCATGTCCCCTTTACACGGACCCGAGTCTTTGGCAAAGTAGCATTGTTCATACAGGGCTGAAGTCCACATGTCCGTTGGACAAATTAGCGATTCAACCAGCGTTTCCCATTTGACAGAAGCAACAGAACGGTACACACGACACAGAGACATGACAAAGAGACAAAAATACACACATGAGCAAAAATTGCAATTTTCCAGCTTGCCTAATCCGAAATCCGCGCTCCGGGCATCAAAATTCAGAAACAGGAAGACCATTATTTATGCATCGAATAAGATTGCCAAATCGTAAAGGAAAGATGCTCAATTTCCGGTTTCCGTCTGTCGCTGACAGGAATTGGGCATATATACACACGTTCTTTTTTCTGCATTTTTGCAAAAAAGGAGACATACAGAAATACATGGATACACAGGCCGGAAGCGTAGTGAAAGCAAATGCTGAAATGTAGTCAGCAGCAGTAGAAGCATTCAATGGCCTACGGACTTGGCGATGATGGCTCCTCAAATACATGTCTCGATACGGACAGAAACTGCTCTGATCTCGAGCAAAAAGATTGCAAATCCTACTACTACCGCTACTACAACAACTTCCGCTCACAAAAACAAGATATGGCTGGTGGGGCTGGAAAAGACATGGAAATGTTGGGTTCCAGACACCAATTACTTATGGGGAAAAAAGGCTTGCAGTATTGACACTAGATTTTCGGTATGAATGATGTGCGGTTTGGTGGTAGAGAAATATACTGTGAGAGATGGGAGGATTGAAAAGAAGTTGGAAAACAGACGCCGTCAGCAAAAAGCCTACTTCTGGACAGGAGTGAAAGAGAGAGAAAATACATTAATCCTCAAAGCAAACCAAGGACTCGAGTGGATTCTTGATATTGTGGAAAAGAGTTGGTTCCGATGAGAAGTTGGGAAAGCTATAGTGGCATTGACTGAATATCACGTGTGTTTCCGTCCCGTCTTTCTGTCTAAAAGGAACGACTAATTCCCTATAGTATCCTCTTGAAAGCCTGTGAATATACGGAATTCTGTATGCGAAAATGTACAAAAGTAAGCTACTTCTAGGCTCCTTGAAAAGTTCGATGGTCCGACCTTGGATCCATTTTCTACAAGCCTCAGCCATATTCACAAGCTCGAGTCATAATTAATGCCCTTTGGACTCTTCGAAGCATAGATCATTCAAGTGACACTGATGATTGATGCCCTCGCGCGAATCATAATGTGAAGACTGATGATGATTAAGAAGATGACAATTTTGTTGAAAAGTTTCTTCCAACTTGTACCTCTTGCGCGACTTCCTTCTTCCTTGCACCTCTGGTGACATTCCCGCTCCGTGAGGAAGTTGTTGCTGTTTCCTTTGCAGCCACCGTATTGGAAGGGTTGACAGGTTTCAGAGGTCTTGTCGTATGACCATCGGGAGTAATTGCCTCGGCAAGGGCCTTCCACCTTGGGTTGGTCGCAAGCGTCTACAATGTCAAAAAAACACTTGGAAATCCATCCATTTGGAAAGTGACATAAAATATATATTTTTTGCACTTACCGACACGGTCAGAAAGTAGACAGTTGTTCTCACACTGCTCCCTAGTCTGGAACCGATTACTGTTACCGAGACATCCACCGTAGATGAATTGCTCACAGCGCTCTTGGGTTGGATTGTAGAACCAGGACGGATAGTAGCCTTCGCAAGGCCCAGAGACCTTGGGCAAGTAGCACTTATCTCGACCTTCCGCTTCGACGCAGACAGCCTTGCATGTGTCTTCAGTAGGGAACCTGTTTCCATTGCCTTCACAGCCGCCATACCAGAACCTGGAGCAGCCGCCGTATTCCATGTCAAAGAACCAATTAACGGTAAAGTTTCGGCAGGAGCCACGATCTTTGTCCAGGCCGCAGACCTCTGAAAGAGAAGCTCTTCTTGATTAATATCAATTTCATTACTGTGAGCTATAATGAATTATCGGGCCTCACCACCAGGCTTGATTGGTACGTCATCACAACCCTCGAACAAATCTCCCTTTGCTTCCGAAACGCCATCTGGACAGCACCCAAATCTCGACGCTTCACATCCGCAACCTTGATAATTGGGTCCTGAGGCTGGTGTGCGTCCATCAGGGCAGCAAGAGAATTCCGTGTATTGACATCCACATCCTGAAACACAAGTCCACGTTAGCTAAATTCGTTACTATGCCTGTGAGACAATCTCAGCAAATTGGAAAATCCAAGTCAGCTCCGTCAGTCACTCTTACCTTCCTTATTAGGCCCCTTGGCAGGTGTAGCTCCATCTGGACAGCATCCAAACTGGAACGATTGGCAAGGACATCCTTCGTAATTAGGCCCTGAAGCTTCCGTGTACTCGTCAGGACAACATGCATGTTCAGTGAATCGGCATCCACATCCCTTCATTCCAGGACCGCGGGCAGCTGTCACATTATCTGGACAGCACCCATGCGGACTGTAGATGCATCCACAACCTAAATACATGAGCGAAAAGTTTCTCTCTGAATTTGTCTTCAACTTGTCCTTTGCAAAAACTTTAAGCCGCTTCAGCCCAATAGCCCACCTTCAAACCGAGGACCTTGAGCCGGCACAATATTGTCAGGACAACATCCAAATCTCGAGCTTAGACAACACCCTTCCTTGTTGGGACCATGAGCAGAAGTTTTGCCATCAGGACAACATCCGTAAGTTTCCGAAGCACATGGCTCAGGACATCCTTCCATCTTCTTCCCAAGGGCTGCAAACAAAGCAAACAGTCAACATCCAACTTGATCAATCCCAAATCTCATATCCCTCTTCCTCCTCTTGTCTCCTCTCACCAGCCGTTTTTCCATCCGCACAACATCCAAAGAACGAAGCCGTACAATTCTTTTCGTTAATCTCCTTGCATCCCTTGTAATTGTCTCCTTTGGCAGCAGTTTTTCCGGCAGGACAACAACCAAACTTGGATTCGGCGCATTTAAGATCGACTGTTGGCACATGAAATGAAAATACATAATCTCAAATTTTCACTCCAATGACCAAAAACATACAAAGAGATAATAGCAATAACGACCACACATAAAACTTACACTCGTCACACCCCTTGTTTCGAGGTCCAACCGCAGCATTAACTCCATCGGGACAGCATCCATAGCTGTGGAAGAGAACAAAGAAGAAATCATACAGTAAATTACAATGAAACCATCGAGTAAGTAAAACGCCATCAGCGCGAGTCATCATCTATGGTCTCTGCCCTCTCAAGAAAAACCAATTCCCTCATGCAATCTCTCACACAATTTACTACTTGGCTCCTACAAAGAATCCGCCCTCAACGCTTTCCTTCTTTGATATTAAACGGTAAAAATATAGTCTTTGTTCAGCATCAGACATTCGTGGTTCCCGCCCTCCATTTTCCCCACTTTCGCCAACCAGCTGGACTCCTGACCTACATTTCTATCTGGACCTTGAAATCTCAAAATGCAATTTCTTGGCTTTTCTTGATGATTTGCGAGCAAAATTTCAATCTCACTGGGGAAGAACAAGAAAGAACGTATAGTAACTCTGTTTACTTATAAACTTGAACAAATTGGACTTTCTTCATGCTCTCAGAATTCCATGCTGTGAGTCGTCAACGGATTGGAAATTGAGAACAAAATACTCGAGCTAAAATGTGCGAAAACTTTCACCCGGCTATCACATGTCGGAACGTGAAACCAGCCACTCGTTTTGCAAACTTTTCGCGTTTTCTCGCCTCCTCTTTCAGCACCTCATCCACTTTCACATCTACTTTCTCCTACAGCAAAACATTTATGAAAACTATTCGCAACTTTCAACACGTTTGTTTGTTCTCCCCGGCTAGCTCTTGATTTCCCACAGAAAAGCAAACGTACAAGGACCAACCGGCGGGAAATTGTCTGCTAATGATGCTTCTTCTTCACACATGTTTTCCCCACACCACGTCCTACTGTAAATCACATTTCAACTACAAACGCTGCAATAACAGCGCCATCTGCCCTGCCAAAAAAACTGCCATCAAAAGTTCTGTAATATTCAGAAAAAAATCAACTCGACTAAACTAACTCTGAATCTTCACAAGTCTCCTTGTACTCATCGCATCCTTCGAAATCATTTCCTTTAGCGGGATTCTTGCCATCTTGGCAGCAGCCGTAAAGCGTCTTGGAACAGTCAGGCTTGGGGCACTTTCTCTTCCTCTTGTCTGGAGCAGCCGAAACGCCATCTTTACAACAGCCGTACTTGGTCTTGTCGCAAGTTTTGGGAACGGGGCAGCCTGGAATAGAACCAGAAAAAATTGTCAGCCTACGTTCTATACTCCATTTTTTATAAACATTTAGGTAGCAGTCATACCAAAACCAAAGGGACCGAGGGCTCTATCTTTTCCATTGGGACAGCAGCCGTAGGTGGTGGTCGCACAGTCAACTTTGGGCGCTTTCGGCTTGCAGATTTTGATGGGTTCCTCTTCTTTGGTGATGGCCTCTGCAAGGGTGGTTGGGGCAGAACCTGAAATTGATGACCAAAACTTTATGTCCATTAAGCAACACGGAGCAAAATCAACATCAATGCCTAAGGGAAGACGACGACTATAACAGAAACATGGTGAGTTGTATGAGAGAGTGAAACAGAAAGAAACAAATCACAATAACTTTGCTCATTACTCATCTCGTCCCGCTTTGCCGCTCCAGTTGCTTTCACCACCAAAATTTGCTAGTTTGAGTGAGTAGATGAGCTCCAGTTACATCAACAAACAGCGCTACAGAAATACCAGTACGACTACAACCAACACATATGATCCAAGTCAAACAAAAGTTTCGAAACCTCATGGATATACATTAAACAAATTTGTTTCTGACGAAACCACGGAAGCGAAAAGCAAAAGCAATTTCAACAACTCAAAGCGTCCCCCAAGGATAAACCGGCTCCCGCCACTTGTTTAACACGCGCTGCTGCTGCTGCTGACATTCACAAGAAACAAAGGACGAACACGTGTGGACGGCACAATGAGATACCGAAGAATTACGGTCCAAACCTTCGGTGGTCGAGTCCTCAACAACGTCATCAGATGCGGGTTGCATTGTGGATGAAGCCACTTGAGAGGTAGAAGCTTCTGTGGGTGAAGTTTCAAGCGTAGCCAAGCTGCTAACAATTTCGGTGGCGGCAGAAGCACTTGTTTCTTCCAATCCCATTGTGACGCCTTCCTCTTCTGTGACTGAAGTGACAGGTGAGCCCGAAGCTGCGGGAACGTCAGTTGATACATTAGGTTCTTCGCTAGTGGCTGGAGGACCTTCTGGGCCTGTCGGGATGAATGTGGAGGCTGTTGGGGATTCAGTGATTTCTGGCTCGGATTCAGTAGTGGCTGCTTCTTCAGCTGCTTCGGTTGTAGTTTCACTTTCGGTAGTCGATGCTTCGGAGGTAGTAACATCAACACAATCGTCTCCATCACAAGGTTCTGAAGTTGCACCAGCTACCATATAATCAGGCTCCTCGAGGTCATCTTCCTCACCATCAGCAGTGTCAACCGGAGCGCTAGTTGTTGTTACTACAGTACCAGATTCAGTCGTACCGCTAGTCATGCTGGTTATTAAACTACCGATAGTTGAAGTCAAGTCAGACAAAAGGCTATGGTCAGTGCTAGCTACAGGAGGTTCAGCAGTAGAAGACATGTCAACATCTACCGGAGCTTCACTTGAAGCCATACCAGCATTAGCCGAAATAGTGGTGTCAAAACCGGTCGTAGTTGCGGAATCGTCATCAAGACCTCCGATTGTGGGTACGACGTCAGATTCCTAGAAAATGCATAAGGTGAGTAAGAGCCGCGTGGGCGGTGGCAGGCGTCAATGAATTTAACGAGCAGGCTATTAGCGAAATGTTTTCCCAGCTCTTTTTGCTTGCTTACATCCCCGGATCCAGATCCTCCGTCTGTAAACAGGCTGCTGCCACCAACGGTTGTTTCTGCTGCTGTAGCTCCTGTTGCGGCATCTGTAGTGGATAACATTTCCTCTTCGTCCATTGCTGGAGTCGGTTCAGCTACTTCTATTTCTTCGCAATCTTCATCGTAGTCACCATACTCAACGTCTTCCATTACTGCGGTTGTCATAAGTCCGTCTGGAAGATTAATGCATTGGTATTACTGCCATATGTGGCCTGTCCAAGAAACGCTCGGTCAGTCCTGCTACTATACTGATACGAATTTCTTCTTACCGCCATTGCAATCTCTCTCGTTGCAAGGTCTTGAGCTAGGCACGATGGATTCTTGGCCACAATTTTTCACTTCAACTGTAGCATTGCCCTTCATACAGATCAGCGATCGGGTCTGAACTCCGCCTCCGCATTCCTTTGAACACTAAAATACAATCAAATGGATTTAGTAATAAAAAAACACCCGAAAGAGAATATCAATATAAATAGCTGTAGTATATCGCAAATCAAGAAAATAGCCTTATACACAAACTGTACCTTTGACCAAGGCCCTTCATTCCAACTAGCAGTGCAAGTATCGTTGGTACCCGTGCAGTTCTTGATGGCTTCATACTTCAGATCAGCGTCACATTTGGAGTCATCTTCTTTTTGAATATGTCCAGTCTCAGCATTGAAGAATCCGCAGAATACTTTACGGGTCTGAACCCCGTCGCCACAGTTCGAAGTACACTATGGAGCCAAAAGAGGTTGAACTTCAGAAGCTCCCATTATTTGTATCCCTTTTTATTAAAATTTTCTGCTGACCTTGCTCCATTGAGATGCATACCACATAAATTCACATTGCTCTGCCGATTTGCATTCTTCTCGAGTTTCCGGCTTTCGGTAGCTATGACACCGCTCCTCTGGCTGAACCTTGCCCTTTGCAGTAGCACAGTAGACTTCCCGGGTCTGAATCGTAGCCCCACAGTTGTTGTCACACTACGTGAGTGAAAAGCAAGTTATATGTCAATTCATTTGATCTTATACTTAGATTTCGAGCACCATTGATTCAAAACATACCCCAGACCATGGCGATGTAACCCAATCAACTCCTTCACAAGGTCGAAGGAAACAGCTCTGGCTTTCAGCCGGTTTGTCACCCTGACATTGCCCGTCTTCGTAAACGTTAGTTCGGTTGCCTTTGCGGAGATGACATTTCACTAGCCGGTTTTGTGTTCCATCTCCACACAGCCGATCGCACTGAAATTAATTGTCCGCAAAAATGAATCTCTCGAATTGCAGGACGCGAGTTGAATTTTCACTAAGCGATAACCATTAATCATTCAAGTCCATGACTTAGCTTTAGGCTCAACTTACCGGCGACCATTCACCAATGAACCAAGTGGGACATTCAGTAGGACCTGAGCATTCCTGACGCATGGGTGGCATGGCTCCGACAGTAGAAGTACATTTAGCATCATCCAAAATAGTCTGAGCACCTGATGAAAACTGCTCGCAGAAAACTCGCCTGTGCTGCCATCCTTTTTGGCCACAAATGGCATCGCATTCTTCCCAAGGGCCGACATACCACCTACGTACAAAAATTCAAGTTCCACCAGATCCATCTTGATGTAAAACTTTGCAGAGCCGCTAGCCCAAGTTACCTGATAGGACAAGCATGGAGATTGCAACTTCGATTCGCCGTTGGAACGTTCATGGGGTCGCACAGCTTCGGGTCGACAGCTTCATGGGTACTCCTTCGAACACATCGTACGTCGCGATATTGGGTGCCTGCGGAAACAAAATTAATCGCTTGTAAACGAAACTGCATCTGCGGCCATATATTACAAGGCAAAAATGGCTAAAACACAGTCTGAGATAAAAATCGATTTGCTCAATGCATAAAGTACCTCCACCACAGTTTTCACTACAGTCAGACCAATCTCCATGAGTCCAAGAGTACTCGTCCGTTTCCGAAACAAC